>JACYXV010000466.1:0-14260 GCA_016859225.1 Thielaviopsis cerberus | reverse complement strand
ATCAATACGCGGCACCCGAAGGTACCACCACCTCCTAGGTATGTAGGAGGGAAGTTGTGTCGCTTGCTGTCCCTTGGCACTGGTCCGTTGACTCGCTCTGAATAGCCTGATTATAATTCCGTGCGTTTGATTGAGTGGAAGCAATGCTAGTGATGTTGAACGCGCTGAGGTAAGGAAAGAATCGCTGGCGATAATATTTTTTGAAGACGTTCTGAGTGTATACATGCCTTTTGTTGACAAAGATGGCGTTCTTATATTCAATCTGAATATTCAGAGACAAGAGCTTTTGGATATACTCATTAACCTTGTCCTCAGTCTCAAGCACCACGTGATGAGTTCTCTTTTCTAGACCCAGATATTGGTCCACGATGGTCGTAAACGACACGTCAAAGACAATGGCAAAGAGGATTACCGCCAGCAATAGCATAGCAATCGTAAACCTGACTTCTACGACTGACAAGAAAATGAGCAGGCCGCCCCCCCGAAATAAACAACGGCGCTAGTCTTGTGACGGATTCCCGCACAATACTTTTGGGTTTCTGAGCGGAAACAAAGACGAAGAAGTGCGGTTGTGGCGTATGCGATTTCCCGGTACGGGTCACTCTTTTGAGCGAGCGCGGACACCTTTTTTTGGCAGCTGCATCAAGCGATGTGGTGTCGAAAACTGTCTCTGCAGACTGATCAATAGTGATGTCGTCGGGAGTCTTGGAAACAAGGAAAAGTCTGGTCTTGTGGAACGGCAGACAGTACTCGAAGGTATACGCTATCAGCACGGTTGACGCGGCATGCCAACAGAGAAGAATCCAATCCCGCTACAGTACTTGGTTAGTAGTTGGAAGATTTACAAGGTATCTTCTACTTACTCCGCACGCCCATATCAACAAAATTCCCCATTCATACTTCCAAGTGAGCGTACAGAGCGCTAGAACCACACAGTGATACATTGTAGATAATGCCATGGCATACAGGACAGGGCGCATCTTGATAGGTTTCTGGTTCATGAGATTCTCAATGCACGATTTGCAGCTCATCTTGTGGCATGCTGAGCAAGGTCTGTTTGGCTCAAAGTCCGGCTCCTCATCTCTCCACGAGTTTCTGGTCGGCATTTCGTGGTCCTTGGACGCCATGATAGAGCCGAAGCTGGTAAAGGACAAAAGGAGCAGGGAAAACGGAAATAGCTGGCCCATGACCCAGATGTTGTGCTTGGGGCGGTACGACAGAATGGCCCCAAAGCCGGGTATCAATCCCATGATGCTATTGGTAGTACTGTACTCGGCCTGGAAGTACGGCGAGGGTTTCGACAACTGAACGTCGAAATATTTGTGACATTTGGAAGAATTGAAGTCTGGTATAATCCATCTAGCTTGGAGAGGAGAGTCTCTACTAAGCAGAGAGCTACTCTCGGAGTCGGGGAAGATTGTGCTAAAGGACGGGAGACGGCTTGCAGCAGGCCACTCGACTGTGACGACGCTAGCAAAGATGGCGGCGATGAAACAGCATACGCCTAGCTTCAAGACCGTGATGAGGGCCCTCTGAGCGGGACTAGACAAAGAAAAGAACATGCTGAGAAGGAAGAGGAAGCTGAAGAGGAGGAGGAAGTTGAAGAGGAAGAGGAAGAGGAAGAGGAAGTTGAAAAGGAAGAGGATGCCGAGGAAGAAGGTTTGTGATGGAAGAAGAAGACACAGAGTCACATGGCCGAGCAGAGAGCAGGGAACATATGTATGTATTTTCATAATGCCTTCCTAGAGCATCCATACGCCCAAGGCGAGCCGGACAGTTCTTGACCGGTCGACAGCTTTCAGCTTTGAGGTGATGTGATCAGCGCGGCTTACTGCATCATGTTAGGGGATTTGGAAGAGCATGTGGGCTGTGGCGTTGAAAGTCCCGTCTCTTATCTATTGCGACGCCCGGCCTCTACGTGTTTGCCATTCTCAAATAGGAGTCAAAAAGAAAAAGTCTCCGTTCGCGTATCCAAGATACAACCCTACCTAATACTACTATGCACTATGAATGTTAAGCCCTTGGCTATGTAAATCTGTGTAACTAGGGCCACGATGAGGTGGTTGTCATTCTTGATAAACACAGTTTGCACGTTAAAGCCAGGCAAGTTGCTGGTTCAAAGTTGACGCTGACATTAAGCCTTGGGGCTGTTTTTGCCATTCAAGACATCTTGGCACTTCTTGTACTGTGCTGCATTTGTCCCTTTGCGCATCATAGAAAATAAAAGTGACAAAGTTGACGGTAGGCTGCGCATCGGCCTGCATGTTTCCTTGCCCTGTTGACGAGGCTGCTTAGCTCAAGCAAATTTCTTTGTTTAGATTTTCAATTTACAAACTCTCTTCTTCCATCACCAGCCTTGTTAAAAACCCGTTTTTGCCAATCATGAAATCATCCAGCCTTGAATGGAGCATTCCAAAATTCCAGTGAGCTTGTACCTGTCAAAGACTTCCATTGTTTGGCTGACCTCTGTTCTAGAACCGACGACGGCGATGCGTGTGCTAGCGACTCTCTCATTGATGGCAAAACTAGCCAACTCGAAAACGCGTGACTACATGGACCAAACATCCAACCAATGCTACCCAGAAGACATCGGCAGGCTAAGAGGCTACATGCCGTCGTACTATTGGCCTTTGCTTTTCTCACAGCAGGCTTGTGGATGAAATTTTCCTACGGCCTTATGGCGGCTGGAAGCAATATTATTGTTGATGATACGTACTTTTACGGGCAATCACCACCCGTCTACCCCTCCCGTAAGATCCCTGCTATTACGAATAGCTGATATTCGCAAGTGGTGGACACCCAATGCCTAACTTGACCAGCTGAAATCACGGGACTGGGCGCTTGGAGAGAGGCGTATGACAAGGCAGTAAAATATGTCTCCGACATGACGCTTGAAGAAAAGGTATGGTGTACAGTCTTTTCCATTGCCATTGCTGACAAAACATGGTCAGATTCTCTTGACCTCGGGAATTCCAAGTCCCAACGGTTGTGTTGGCTGGGTTCCAGCTATTGAGCGCATTGGATTCCCAGGCCTCTGCACCGACGACGCGGGCAACGGACTACGAAATGCCGACTTTGTAAATTCCTGGCCCAGTGGCGTTCATGTCGGGGCGTCTTGGAACAGGAATTTGAGCTATGCTCGTGCTTATGGCATGGGCGATGAGTTCAAGAGAAAGGGTGTCAACCTTTTGCTTGGCCCTGTTGTTGGCCCCATGGGCCGCATTGTTCGCGGCGGGAGAAACTGGGAGGGTATCGCAGTTGATCCCTACCTGGCAGGACAGCTTGTGTCTGTCACCGTTTCTGGACACCAAGATGCAGGCGTCATGGCCAGCACAAAGGTAAGCTTGTCTGTTGATATGGGAAGTGAGCGCAACATGCTGAAATACGTAGCACTACATTGCCAACGAGCAAGAAATGTATAGATGGCCAAAGAACGGCATCGAAGCTATTTCTTCTAATATCGACGATCGCACAATTCACGAGTTTTACCTATGGCCCTTCCAAGATGCGGTCAAGGCTGGCACAGTCAATGTTATGTGCTCATATCAGCGCCTCAACAACTCGTATGCGTGCCACAACAGCAAGTCCCTCAACGGACTGCTAAAGACAGAGCTGGGATTTCAGGGCTTCGTTGTCACTGACTGGAGAGCTCAGCATGCTGGCGTTGCGCCGGCTCTGGCAGGCCTGGATATGGCTATGCCCACTCATGAAGGCTTTTGGGGCGAGAAGCTTGTTGAGGCAGTCAATAATGGCTCGGTTCCAGAGTCCCGGGTTACAGATATGGCAACCAGGTAAGTGTTGTTACGATTTGCACAATAAAAGCTAACGCTTTCGAGAATAATTGCTTCATGGTTCAAGCTCGGTCAAGACAAGACGTTCAAGTCGCCTGGAACAGGCAGGCCGCATTCAATTCTCGATCCCCATCCCCAAATCGAGGCTCGTCTTCGTTCTAGCCGAAAATCTCTCTTTGATGGAGCCGTTGAAGGACACGTTCTCGTCAAAAACACCAAGAACGCTTTGCCCTTGAAGTCTCCCCGTATGATGTCCATATTTGGCTACTCTGCCAAGTCCCCTGACATCCTCAACCCTAGTCAGTGGATCAGCTTTGGCGACCCCGTTGACCCTGCATTCTACGCCTCTGCCATTGCCCCCAATGGCACCATGATTTCCGGAGGCGGTGCAGGAGCTACATCGCCGTCAAATCTCATCTCGCCGTTTGAAGCACTCAAGATGCGCGCGTATCAGGAGGGCATAGCAGTCTTTTGGGATTTTGTAAATGCTGAGCCAGAGGTTGATTCGACGTCTGACGTGTGCCTGGTGTTTGGAAATGCCTGGGCGGCAGAAAAGTTTGACCGACCGAATCTCCATGACGACTATACCGACGGACTGATCAAGCATGTGGCGTCCAAGTGTCCCAACACAATTGTGATTCTGCACAATAGCGGCATTCGCTTGGTGGACCAGTTTGCTGACAATGAGAATGTCACGGGAATCATCTTTGGCCATCTTCCAGGCCAAGACAGTGGCCCTGCTATTGCGTCCATTTTATTTGGCGAGACTAACCCGTCTGGGAAGCTTCCGTATACTGTAGCGCACAACGAATCGGACTACTTCTCAGCTGGCCCTGATTTGCCCAAGGGTCCGTTCCAAATTTACCCGCAGTCCAACTTCACTGAGGGTGTCTTTGTCGACTACCGCTATTTTGACAAGCACGGAATTGAGCCGCGGTACGAGTTTGGCTTTGGTCTGAGCTACACGACGTTCAACTACTCGGACCTGGTCGTCAGCAAAGCCCACGATGTAAATACCGATGAGTTTCCCACTGGACCAGTGGTTGAGGGCGGACAGCAAGACTTGTGGGATGTTTTGTACACTGTCACTGTGAGCGTGGGAAACTCTGGCAAACTCACTGGCCAAGAAGTTGCACAGCTATATCTTGAAATCCCCGAAGCCGAGGCGCCGCTAAAGCAGCTCCGTGGCTTTGACAAGGTCAACATTCGACCTTCCCAAGTCGTACAAGTGACTTTTCCCCTCACTAGAAGAGACTTGAGCTACTGGGATGTTGTGCATCAGAAATGGAGACTGCCAAGAGGCGACTTTACCGTGTTTGTGGGAAGCAGCAGCCGGAAGCTGCCGATGGAGGGGACCTTTAACCTGTAACCCTTAGATTTAGTAAACCCTGATAGATTGTGTAAGAGATAAGCCGGGGGGCAGCTGTGGAGCCTAAACGGCGCCAGGTACCTTTGTCACATTGCACGATCCACTTGTTCATTGTTGGCTTGCGATACTTCTTATCTATCAAAGAGCTTGTCTTGTTTTCTGTTGCCTGGTTTTTTTGTTTTCTCGATTCAATCAACTCACTCGCTTGTTCTGGCACCACATCTCACCCATCATGTCATCCCCGCACCAAGGTCTTTCGCCCGCCCAAATTGAAGCCTATCACCGCGATGGCTACCTCGTGATCCCCAACGCCCTAAAGCCCGAGACCGTCGCTGGCCTTCTTGCTGAGACTAAATCGCTGCTGGCCAACTTTTCTTTGGCCGATCACCCCATGACGCGCTTCTCCACTGGTGAAAAGAGCGATCATGTCGGTGACGACTACTTCCTGACCTCGGGCGACAAGGTGCGCTTCTTTTTTGAAGAGGACGCCTTTGACGCTAATGGCAATCTGATCAAGCCCAAGGAGCTTGCCGTCAACAAAATCGGTCACTACCTGCACCAACTTTCGCCGCCGTTTGCCCGTCTGCTCGACCCGGATAACGGCGAGCCCACGTCGCCATCTGCCATTGCCCGCGACGTCGGTTTCCGTGATGCTCGTTGTCTGCAGAGCATGGTAATCTGCAAGCAGCCCGAGATTGGCGGCGCTGTACCGCCGCACCAAGACTCGACCTTTTTGTACACCAATCCGCCGTCGGCCATGGGCTTCTGGTATGCCCTGGAAGACGCTACGCTGGAGAATGGCTGCTTGAGTTTTCTGCCGGGGTCGCACCGCTGGGCGCCCGTGACGACGCGCATGGTGCGCAAGCCTGGCGATGCCGGCACCGAGATGGTTTCGAATTGCGGACCAAAGTTTCCGCTGGGCGAGGAGTATGGTGGCGAGGAAAAGGGCGGCGAGTATGTTCCCGGAGAGGTCACGGCGGGGTCGCTGGTGCTGATTCACGGGAATCTGCTGCACAAGAGCGAGTACAACACGGGCAAAAAGGGTCGGACGATTTACACGTTTCACTGCATTGAGGGCGACAATGCCGAATATGATAAGCGTAATTGGTTGCAGCCGCCGGTCGAGGGTTTCACCAAGCTGTTCAAGTAGGGGGAAAACAATAATGCAAGCTACTGAGATACGGTACAGCAATAGTTTAGGCAGCTCAAGGGCACGGCTATTGAGATAAAAGCAGAACCAGAATGCAATAAATGGACATGACAATATAACTATTTTTAAACCCACCAACTCCAAGCAAACAAGTACTTTACAAACCACAGCCCGTTTAGTCGCTATCCGAGTCCGACTCGGATGAAGACTCTGAGCTGACAGACTCGGCCTTCTTGGCCGCCTTTTTCGCCGGCGCCTTGCTTTTCTTTGGCTCCTCGTCCGAGTCTGAGTCCGAGTCTGACTCTGATGAGCTCGAGTCCGAGTCCGCCATGATGCGCTTCTTGCGCGACCGCACCTTCTTGCCATTTGCCTTGACCGCCGCCACGGGCTTCTCCACCTTCTCCACCTTCTCCTCCTTCTCCTCCACAATCACTGGCTTCGCCACCGGCGCAGAGCTCTCGCCGTCCGCCAGCTCTGCAATAATAGCCTCTGCACGCATCCGCTTAACCACCCTCTTGAGCATTGCCGCGTCGTCGCCCGTCGCCGCCAGCGCCGCCTCGTCAACACGCTTACTAGCCGCCGACGTAAAGTCGCGCAGCACCTCAGCCAGACGCACGTGGTATTTGGCGTTGGAGGCCATCTGCTGCGCTGTGGGGGCGACCACGGGGCCAGCTGGCGGCGCCACACCCGTGACGTGCTCCATGTCTGCTTTTTGCACGGCGCGCGCAGCCTCGACTAGGCGCACACGCGCATAGCCCTGGATGTCGCGGATGTAGTCGTAGAAAATGGCGACATCGCGCGCGGGAACGAGCGCGTTGTCGTACACGTACTTGATTAGCAGAGTCTGGTGGTTCTTGTTGAACTTCCACGCGGCGCGCGCACTCTTCCACAGACGCAGATACTCGAGCGACGGGGTGATGTCGGTGGTCTTGGTAGCAACAGCGGCGCCGGCTGTGGCCTTGGGCTTCTTGGTCTTGGGCTTTTTGGGGGCCTTGACCGGCGCGGGGGCTGCTGATGTCTCGGCAGAAAAGGAGACGCTCTTGCGACGAGAGTCGGGTGCGGAGTCAAAGCGCGGCTTCTTAAAGGACGACGAGGACGCAGGGTCTTGCGATCGCGCGTGCAGCGGCGTGCTGTTGCTGCCAGTGGCGGAGTCGAATTTGCGCTTGGCAGGGAACGAGGAAGGCGAGGAGTATGAAGGCTTCGGGGCGGAGGCGGGAGCAGAAGCGGGCGTGGGCGTGGGAGTAGAGTCGGAGGAGCCCTTGAGCTTCAAGCCCAGACGTTTCCAGGCGGGAACAGAGGCCATTGTGAGTGCGGAAGAATAATGTTGGGGTTCAGAATTTGTGGTATAACGAGGGAGATTTGTATATAACAGTAGGAAAAGAGACTCGCAAGACACTCCAATGTACAAAATACTTGGTGAAACTACAGAGACTAGTGATTCATATATTGTACACAGGACCAACCCAGGCCCATGATAATTTGCTTGGTGTCTGCGATTTTTTCTTATCGATAAGAACGTTTATCTAGCTTATCACCGACTTTCGACAGGGGTCCCGCCCCGCATTAGCGCCAATAGCACAGCGGACAGTAGCAGGGTTAGGGTCTAGCAGTGACGCTTGGCTGTTTACAGCCTGGCCGGGCTGGAGCTCCCTGGAGCTCTAGTGGTTACAGCAGCCAATAAGGCAAGGCAGCTTTCTGTGCACGCGTTCAAAGCATCACAACTTCATTCTTCAATCATTGAAATCTTGCGCTTCTGCTTGTGACTACATATACATTTTGTTGTCTATTTTCTTCTGCATTCATCCTTTCCAGTCAATTGAGCGCTCTCATTCAGCACAATGGCGGGTATGTTCGATTGTCGCCCCGCCATTATCGCCAACAGCCTCGTGGAGTTGAGCTGTCTTTGCCAATGCTAACTCGTGCCAATAACAGGTTCCGGTTCCGACAGACACATTACCATCTTCTCCGAGCAGGGTCGCCTGTACCAAGTCGGTATGCTTCGCCGTTGCGTCCCCGTCGATTAGATCCTCCACTAACATAGAGGCTTTCTCCCCGCATAGAGTATGCATTCAAGGCGATCACTGCTGCGAACATCATGTCGGTTGGCGTCAGAGGCAAGGACTGTGCTGTGATCTTGTCTCAGAAGAAGGTCCCCGTACGTATAGTGCAGATTGACTCCAAGTGCTCTGGCTAGCAGAGATGCTAACATTGCGCAGGATAAGCTGATTGACCCGTCGTCGGTCACTCACATCTTCCGCATCTCACCTGGCGTCGGTTGCGTCATGACTGGCTCGATTGCCGATGCCAGACCCTTTGCCCAGCGTGCTCAGGCTGAGACTGCCGAGTTCAAGTACAAGAATGGCTATGAGATGCCTGCCGATGTTGTGGCCAAGCGTCTGGCCAACATTAGCCAGGTGTACACCCAGAGAGTTGGTGCCCACAATCCCCGTTTATGGGCTTTTGCTAACATTCCTATAGGCCATGATGCGCCCCTATGGTATCGCGACGACCTTGATATCTATGGACTTTGAGTTTGGCCCGCAACTGTACAAGTGCGACCCCGCTGGCTACTACGTTGGCTACAAGGGCACAGCCGCTGGCCCCAAGCAGCAGGAGGCCCTGAACCACTTGGAGAAGAAGCTACGCAACAAGACGTGCGCCGATGGCACGTGGGAGGACGTGGTCGAGCTGGCCATTACCACGCTGAGCACTGTACTTAGCATGGACTTTAAGAAGAACGAGATTGAGATTGGTATTGTTGGCGGCCCGCGCGCGGATGGAAAGGAGGGCACAGAGACGAACTTTCGGACGCTCACGGAGGATGAGATTGATGAGCGGTTGCAGGCGATCGCCGAGAAGGATTAAGTGCACTGAGAGGAGGGTTATTTTCCATGCAGGCTTTAATGAGATATGCCAATTGTTACAGTGATTCGGTGTTTGCAGTAGCCCTGACCAACTTGGGCTGCTTATTGACCTCAATCCAGTAGCTGCCATGAATTGGAAAAGCTCTTCTGCGCTTTTTGTTCAAACAGGTATATGTATCTTGATGTTATCTCTGGCAGCAATGATTTCCGGCAGTGCTTCATAGCTAATATAGAATCGATTTCCTAGGTCCTTTGAGCATGTCTCGATCCGTAGTCAAGTCTAGCATTTGAACATGAGCAGAATACTACAGGCTGTGCTAACTATAAAGCTCTATCACCTCTTTGAAAACAAATTGCGTAACTTTGCCTCGAGGTATATGCCCTTGATTCCATGCTTGGCGCGTAGTTCTCGGGAGGTGGAGAATGGTGGATTGTGGGATGTATGACAAGATCAGAGTTATCCTAGAAGAGGAAGACAAATATATTGGGTGAAGTCAGAACGCAGAGAAAGACAGAGGGGCAGAAGGTCAAGACTACAAAGGAGATGGAGAGTTTGCAGAAGCAGGAAAGGGATAGGAGAGGGGAAAATGGAAGAGTTTATATGATTTAGATTATAAGCAAGTAAACCTAGGAAACACCAAAAACACAGTCTTTGACTTGCTAGTCCAAGATTAGGATGCTCTGAGGTGTATCATTACAAATGCTCTTTTAGTCTAGCTCTTATGTAATCTTTTAAGCCTGTGACACTTGGTTGACTGTGTTTACGCGGCATATGGTTCCGTCATGACACTTGTGACTGTGTAAGGTACTAGCACATGCGTGTTCCATTCCACAGCTACATGCCTAGCTTCTGTGACTGATGCAGTAGTAAGATTCTTTAGGTGGCACTCATAGTTAGGGGTAGAGCTTCATTCAGACATGACTGTTTGCAGTGCAGCTATAAGCTTTCACCAACATGTATAGGCGCAGCAGAGATGCAGTTGTTGAACTTGGCATAATTACTCCTGCATCAGCAACCTCCCGTCTCTTACTACGAGATCTTACGCGACCACTAAACCATTTACATAGACTTCCCGGCGCCTGCTTCTCTTCTGCTGTCTTTGAACTCGGCAGAGTATACTCACACGTCCCAAGGCGAGTCTGCAGGCTCCTGCTTGTGTCTTGCAGCAGCTTCATCCTTGTAGTGTCTGGGCCCAGCTCCAAATATTCCAAGCCTGAAGCCGAACGTATTCCACCATGTATCTTATATTATGGGTTGTGGAGTGGCAGCGTCATTTTCAGCTGATCAATGGTGCCTTTGATGTTTGTATGGCTAGTGGATGTGCGGTAGGACATGTGGCTGCCCGAGCAACAACTGCTTTGTCCGGGTCTCTTAGAATGCTTACAAATGCGGGAAATGCATAAAAGGAGTACAGGAGGGCAGTTGGCGTGGTCCTAAAGTCTGATAGAGTAACTTGCAAGGCGCTGCTTGAGCTTTGTCTCCAAGGTCCAGTGACCTTTTGTCCATCTATGGCGACCAAGCCGCTCAGATGTATGTCAGCTGTGGTAGATGTGCGGACTGCTTGCAGAAAGCTGCCTACAGATGCACTATGATAGGCCCTTGTCAGCGCTTGAAGCGTTCATCCCACCAGACACCAAGCCATTTGAGGTCCTTTATTGCAGCTGGATGCCTTAGGGTTTCCTCATGCTATACCTCGAGGGTTTGGGGAGGACGATATGATTTGCTGGATTACAACTGGATCTCAACCATGATCAGACAGACAACATCAATCCCATATGGTCCAGAGGTTGGACATTTGACTCTCATTGAGATGGCTGAGCTTTGATTATACGTCCCAAAGTGTTCCCTTTACTCTTGTCCCTCTTACACTTGTGACTCAAACAACCCTACAATCTTTTGGTTGCTGCAAATTATGCATCCACAAGCATACAAGCATGTACCACTTACCCCTTTTGATTTCACATCAGTTACTACGCTTCGTTGCTTGTCTTTGAGATAGGATGGAGTGGCAGTCTTTTTTGTGTGACCGGGGATCTAGAACTGCTGCCTCTTGCTCAGTGGCCCCCAAATACGCGGGGACTAATGGCTATATTAGTAATAGGTGGCAGAACAACTAGGTCAGCTATGGCGACTGGCATATAGATGTAGCCTACGATCGATATCTCCTCATGTTTTGTGCTCATTGTTCGTTTCTGCTTTTCCAGACGGCCGAGTGCCTTATTAGCCAGGGAGAAACGCCCCATCGGATGGAGGGTTTCCAACCATTGGAATGCACGCGAGTCTTGTAACTCTATTAGGCTACATCATTCAATAAATATGCATGCAGGATGAAAAAGACAGGCCAAAGGAAGAGGGAACAAAGCAGCAAGCAATGGGGAGCCAAGACTCTGGCTTGAGAAGGACGAGGCAATATGACTTGAGAAGGACGAGGCAATATGATTCGCTGCGACACAAGAGGAGAAGGGAGGGTTTATGTATGAGTGAAACCAAGGTGTAATGATAATTGTCCACAGGCCTGCTTAATAGGCGTCGTTCCTTGTAGACACATCACAACTGTGTTCGGTTCACTTGCAGATATATGCAGATGTATCTCTGGCCCCTGGGGTCCCTCTGCAACTCTGACTGCTGCCGTTATCTGTCCCCGGTCCTTGACTGTGTTACGAGGAACCAGCTTCCTCGGCAAGGCAGAGACGCCACTGAAACAGCCGGGGCCCGGGGCGGATTACAAAAGACAAAAAATAAAAGGGTCCCTGGCAGATGCCCGCGCGATGGCTGGACATGGAATCATACAGAGGGCGCAGCTGATGGGTACGCTGGGCTCGGTTGGGTTACTCGATAGAGAGCGTGTCTGGGATGTGCATGTACAGGGTTACCATTCTAGCAGGGCTTGTAGGTACGTGCCGTATGTGGTACAGATGCAGATGCAGGCCCGCATGGAGCGCCGGCATGCTAAACGGCGGTTCCGGGCGCTATGAATATGCGCGTTGACCGTGCCATGCATGCATGCATGCATGGAGATTTCTCATACTATAGTTTCAGAGACACGACGCAGGAGTCCTCTCGACGTAGCTGCAGGTTCAAACGCTGGGAACGGTTGTTGCGGGGTGTGATTGGTTGCGTGGTGAGACAGAGATGTCTCTTTGGTTGCAGGGTGCACAAGGACAGGTGTTGGCACAGTTGTGCACTAAACACAACAAGAGACAGCGCACAGGAAAGGTGAGTTGGCAGTCTGGAGAGAGCCGGAGGTGAGAATAGGTTGAAAACTTCATTCCGAGTTGGCGACGAGTAAAATGTAGGGTTACCCTGAGAAGACATCTTGAGGGTACTTGGAGGCAGTGCCTGTCAAAAGGACGCCGATGGAAGACAGGCTTATTGTTTTCTCTTGTGCTACTAGTAAATCCAGAGTCTATAGACTGAGTGAGTCTACGGCGTCTAAAATAGCTGCAAGAGAAAAGAAACAAAGAGGCCAGAGGAGATTGCCACCTGCATGACGTTCGGCCAATGACAGTCCAGGAGACAAGGGTATAAGGGAGCCGATCACTGTGGATGACTTGGGTTTCCTGTGATTGCCCATCTCTGGAGATGTGACTGAGTAGCTCTGTCACACTATCTTGTACCATCCGTAAAGGATCGGAATACTATCTTCGATAGGGGCGACAAGGCACCGTGACCTTTTGACGGCAGCAGCTTGGTCGTGCAAGCCCTATTCTTTTCTCTTTGGCTTATAGCGGTCAAAACACTGCCAATATACCAATACACCCACCTGTGTCAGCCCGTGTGCAGGTAAGGACAGACGAAGCTGTAGCTGACCTGTCACATTGGCCCAAGTGGTTGAGACACTGAAGGTAGATGGATATCGGTAAAGCCCAGCAGGCCTGGCATCTCTTAGACTCGGCTCGGACTCAAGGCTGCAGCCAACCCTACAGCGCCATGTTGCCAAAGCTCATCAAACATGCATGTGAAGTGTATGTTTGCAGTGTCAGACGAGGCGCTCTTTTGGGTTCCCTCGGGCAGGCTTTGCTTTTTCTGCTTGGGTTCTCAGTGGTACGCTCTGCTTGGGTTCTCAGTGATACGCTCTGCTTGATTCCCCAGTAATACGCTCTGACAAGGACTAGCAGTGTATCCCGAATTGACAAGACCAGCTGAATGCAATGCAAGAACGCCCACAGACACGCCGCCGATCCAAAATGGCTTGGCTTGGGTTTGGATGTCCATCACTGTCGTATAATGCAACGGCCCAGGTCGACAGGGTCATACAGACAAAAGGGCGAATGAGTGTGCAGTGAGTGGAGTGGCGCTTTAGTTGTGACGGGGTGAATATACATGTGGTGCCGGGGGAGAAGTCTGACTGACTGGAGCAGAGAGAAAGAGAGAGAGGACGCGGGTAGGCTATTACCAAAAGAGGCTATGAGAAAGGTGGGTGAGTGGAATACGTGAGGATCCAGCATTTCAGTGACAGACGTAGCTGAATGTCCACGCGCAAGGGCACCTTGGCTATGCAGCGTCACGTTTGTTTGTTTGTTTTTTTCGGGAGAAGCTCGACAGGGAGTCAGTCTCTGCAGCAGGCCTTGATTTCCCTGTTGGTCTGTCAGTGATTTTCTGATTAACAGCGCAAGTGCTTTAATTCCATCCAAGGAAAACAGGAAAAGAGGCAACAGGCAACAGGCAAAACCAAGGAAGAAGCAGCCAGCAGCTCCCGGAGGAAGAGACGGGGCGGTTAGTGGCACCAATTTACAATGCTGTGTCTAGTGGTTCCTGGAAGGCCTCATGCAGACGGGCCTATCAAAACCTGATATGCAGACGAGCAGGAGATGACCCAGAGAAAGAAGATGAGGGTCTGGTAGTTGAGGGGAGAGATTTACGTTTGTAGCATACGTCTTCTGATTGGCAACCCAAGAGCTATGGATTAACAGACAAGAGCTTTAGAATGGGTAAAAATTAAGCGTTCTGGACTGTGAATCAATAGCCAACTTGATGAAAGCGGTAGGGTTTTCCGAAGAGCAGGGGTGGAAGGTCCTTTTTGTTGTAGGCAGACGAACATCAGACGGAATGTCCCAAGGGCTTTTTTTTTTTTTTTTTTTTTTT
>JACYXV010000464.1:0-14276 GCA_016859225.1 Thielaviopsis cerberus | reverse complement strand
GCAGACGGGACATCCAGTCGATGTGGGTGGCTGCGGCGCCGTCAAAGGACCAGTCGCTGGCATAGCCGCGGTAGCAGCGCGACTTGCCGGGTTCGGCGCATGGTGAGATGGCCAGCATGCGGTGGAACATGGTGGTGAAGGTGATGAAGGCGAGGAGCACAAAGAGGGCGGCGGTAGAGCGAGAAACGGCACGTGGTGAGGGCGCTGAGGGGGGGAGCGGGATGGCGGATTTGCGTGGCGCCGAGACGGGCGCGGGGAGGAGGCCCCATGATTCGGACGTTTCCGGCTTCATAGTGGGCGGGACTGGTGGCTAAAAAGACTATATATAAAGGAGTAAGATGGCCCAAGAGCAAGATTTCCGTCCAGCGGAAGCACGTCGGAGAGAAAGAAAGTCGAAAAGGAGAGGAATCAAAGTTGACGATGTGATGGCACTGCGATGACGCCAATCGAGACGATAAGGATGAGTTGATAAGGAGCGTTCCTCTTTTTGGTGTAGCGTCAAAACGAGCGAATGAGAACAAAGAATGGCAAAACGCTGTGCAACAAACAAACAACAAAACGACGCTCAAAATGACGATGAATCAAGGAAAGGTGAGAGGAAAAGAGAAGGTGAAGACAAAGACTAGGGCAAAGAAAGGGAGGAGAGCTCTTGTTTATTCAAGCTTCAGCTTTGACCCTTGCAAAACAAGCAGAAAACAAAAACGAGGGCGTTTCATTTCTCAAGTGAATGATTTTGATGCGTCAAAGTTGCTGCTTTTGTTTGCGTGGAAAGGCGAAGCAGGGCAACCTAGCCAATCAAAAGGGGGCAGCTCCACAATCAACCCTTAAAGCGTGATTAACCCTATCAACGTCATGCTTGGCTGTGTGATGATGGGTTACAAATCATGAACTTTATTGACATTTAGACTGGTAGACAGACAGACAGGTTGTACTTGTTTCAGTGTAGGTTGTACAAGTGATAGTGGAATCTACCACTGACAGTCGCCATTCCAAGTGCGCTCGCTAGGAGAAAAGAAAAGAAAAACAACAACAACAACAACAACAACAGTCCCGCAGCGCGGTTTACCCAGTTTCGCCGTGGGAACTAACTTTTGTATAAAGTGGTTGAGTTTACCTGCTAATATATCTGAGAACAGCGTGAAAACAGCGTGATGCATTGCTTCCGACCGGCAACACATTGCAGGTTCCCACCCAGTCAGCCCGTAGCGAACGGATAAGCACATAGAAGGCTTGCCCTGGCAATGTATTCTAGGGCTTGAGGGGTAATCAAGGACAGGTTCGATCAGACGTTAGCCATAGTTGCACAGGGTAGTCTTGTGAGGGGCTTGCCTAGCTGCAAGTGCCCGGGCGTTGAGAATGTCCAGGTCTCTGGAGCGGAATGGGGCAGGCTATCTGAGACTGGCAGACGGGTACATGTTCTCTTTGGAAGGGAAAGGGGGCATTTGTTTGGGTTTTACTTGAATGGAAGTAACGCGGAAAGCAGCAGTAAAAGGACCAATAGACTCTGGGCTGCGTTATCTGTGTCTGGAGGGAGCAGCAGCGCAGGAATGAGTTTGTGTTGAGTGGGCTTGGTATCTCGGTAGCAGTGGTAGTACAGAGTCAAACAGGGCCATCAAATAGAGGCGGATGAGAGGAGCAGCATTGTTAGAGGTAGACAAATGGCATATCCTGAGAGGAGTTCCCACTAGTGTGTTGTTGTGTCGATGCAAATAAATACTACAGCTGTAGCATCAACACTCTGGTCAAGTCAGGATAGCAAAGCCCGTCACGATATGGAAGCACAGCGTTGTTTCAGCTGCTCGTGGAGTTTCATGTAGCAACGTATTTTTGCAAGTGGGCATTTTGGACAGCAGCTGCACACATGATGTGGCGGCCACGGTGCATTTACCAAATCAAATACATGAATGGGTGCATGCACATATGCAGAGCATGTCAAGTGAGCAGGCATCTAATGAACCAGCACATGATGAAGTACGAGCCGACCAACAGAATGTCCAGCACTGGACTCGAGCAGTACAGCATATTATCAAACAGGCTAGACAAAGACGCTGGTGTCAGATTTTCAGCTGTAGATGAACTCTATTGCGGCCAGCATTGCACTTGATAGCAAAGATGAGCAGAGATAGAGAGGCATTTTAATGGTACCAACCGCACAACAGACAACACGAGATGCATCCGCCTACTCCGGCCATTTTTTTATAAATTTTTTTTCAGTGCTTCCTTGGTGCGTTTGCGTCCACGGGCGTCCTGTCATGAGAATCCCGAATATGCAGCGCTAATGCAATGCACGTTTTTGACTTATTTGGTGGGCACAGCTACCTGTATATTTTCATAGGCCTACTTTCTCTTCTTGGAGATGGAGTAAACGAAAACAAAGAAAAAAAAAACAAGAGAAAGAGGGTGTAGTGGCGGCACCAAGTAACGCTTCGTATTCTAGGAGAATCGGCGGCTCTGCTTGGCGTGAGCGTGTGGTGTGGCATCTAGGAAAGCAATATGGCGAAGGAAGAAAGGGAAGGGTAAGCAAAGGAAGAATTCGTAAACAGACTGGACAAAGATCAGGTGAAGATGAAAAGAGGAGCAGGACAGGAATCGGTAAAGGAGTTGTTGAGGCGACTGACTGGACGGACAAGTATCACGGGTAATGGTCCGAGTAGAGCAGCAAGATAAGCAATGCAAGCAAGGCAAAGAAGGACAGTAGAAAACAAAGAAAAGAAAAGCAGGAAAAACTCGTATCAGCAAGTTTTCGTCTCGCCGGCTTTGTTTGAGTCAAGTGACGGGATACAGTCAGTCATTTCGTCCGACGGGAAGAAGGAAATAGAGAGTAGAAAACGAGCAGTCGGCTCTACTGATACAGATCGTTAGAGTAGTGGAGTGGATAGCATGAGGTTTTCTCTTTGGCGGCCGTTATTTAAGCGCCATCTCTGTGATGTTATGTGATAAGGATTTGTGATGGTATATTGGGTTCCGTGGTGTTTTTTATGTATTTATTCTTTTATTTTTTAATTTATTTTTTATTTTTTGTTTTTCTCATTAAAAATACAAATAGCAAGAGCTGCATTGACGCACGATTCATTTGCTGCCCTGTTTGGTACACTCTGGCTGTTGCCGCTGGTTGGTGGCCAGTCAGTCTGTCTTTGACCAAGTACGGCGGGTCCTGGCTCTTTTTCTTCTTTCCTACCCTTTGATTGCTCCTGTTTCTCTGGCCTTTGGTGGTACTTGCTGCTTTAGTGGGCACCTGCTGCTGTAGAACACTTGCTGCTTTAGTGGGCACCTGCTGCTGTAGAACACTTGCTGCTTTAGTGGTGGCCCGGCCTCGCTTAACCGCCCAACAGCCAGCCAAATAACTAGCACCAACATGCCCTCTGTTACAGAGCTAGCCCGCCACCTGCCAGCAGCTGTCTTCCCAAAGACCTGCAGCCAGCCTCTCCCTACACAGCCTAGGCCTGCAAAAATAATACGCAGCATACGAAAAACCTCACAAAAATAACAGCACTGCTCGTTTATCAAGTCACGGCTTGGACCGACAAAGAAGGGGAAGAAATGAAATGAATGGAACAAAAAAGCTTGTGCCACGCATTTAGGGCTCTATTTACCAGCCCTCTATTACAAATGCACGGCTCAGCCTGCCACCATAGCATCATTGTGTTGTTCTCGTCTGCCTCGCACTTTGATCTGCATTCCAACAAAACACCAAAAAGCAAGGCGCGGAAATTAAGGTGATGTCAGACTGAGATATTCGGCCTGCAAGAATAACTTCCTCAAACGAGGCAAGTACGAACGGCTTTAGGGTTTGTATGGTAGGGTTAGCCGCGTCTCAGATCCAGACCTTGCACAGCCAATCACAGCGCACAAGCTGGCCAATTACACAGCCTAGAGGCTTGTTTAGTCAGGGGAAAAAAATTAGAGGTCTTTTCTTTCTTGTTCACTTGTGATTTGCGTGTATCAAACTAGAGCAAAAGCCAAACTGACTGATCTAGGGACCCATTGATTATGAATGTTCATCATGACTTTTCCATCATTTGGTCTTTTAGCCCAATTAGTGTTTTTTCCCGTTTTGTCTTTTTTACTTTTGCAGGGTGTTTGCATTTGGCTGACGACTACTGCCACATAGCATGTCCAGGATGCTGGTGAATGATTTTCTCCAGCCTGGACGGGCCCTTGAGGAATACGACGAAAAGGGCTGTTGAATCTCAGTGTAGAGACGAGTGAGCGGCTTACAGTAGCTGGATGTAACGCGCTGTAGTGGCCTACGCCATATTGCAGCATGGCTCGGCCTTGTTGGGCAAAAGAAGCGAGAAGGCCTGCTTTTCGATGATGAATGATGGGCCGGGTGGCAATAGAGAATGCCACTCTCCAGCAGTCTATGCGTTCTTTTTTTTCTCCAATATTCTTGGATCTTATATATATTTTTTCCTCCCAAACACACGCATCCGAGCTAGAATCCGACAAGGCTGAAAGGTTACTGATAAAGAATTGACCACTGGATCGTCGCCAAACCACACCAACACAAAAGAGCGTTGAACGCGAGGGATTCCCAAGATAGGGATTCGTTTCAAACTGAGCACCGCTAGAGCCGATTAGCTGCAAGACTAGCCCAAGAAAGGGCCACCTCAACTCAGGTCGGCCAGAAGAAAACGAAGCTAACAGAGTTTTTAGCTGAACGATAAAGAGGCAACTTGCATTCCAGCTGGCTGACGAGGGTAGCCCATGTTTGTTGTGTCTGTGTTGGACACACTGTAGACTAGACTGCAGACTTGCCAGTCATGGGCTTTTTTTTTTCTTTTTTATTTTTTCATTCTCAATGGAGATTCACCAAGAGATCAGTATAAAGTACACAACTTGCGCCTATGCAGGGGCGAGATTAAGGGGCAACACCGACGGTGCTGGTTGCTGGCGCCGTTCATTAACAAAGGCCACTTTGACGGCAGGCCGATGCACACCCGGTAATCAGCAAGACTGCCCGTCATATCAAGTTGGCACATGCCTGGCGAGCTGAGAGAACTCCGTCTAAAGACGGTTTAGTTGAAATGATGAGACTTGGAGCTCGTCCCTTTTGGCCCCGAGTTTTTGAAGTAGGGAAAGAGAAAAGCTTAAGTAAATCGCCTCGATTCATGAAACCGGCTACTGCACCTTTATTCAGCTGGTAATTTGCAGTGGTGTGTTGTTGGTGTTTGCCAAACCAAACAAACAAAACGAAGGCGTCGACAAGGTCACGTGAATTCAGCAGCCAATAAAGGGAGGAGAGGCGAGGAATGGAAGTCTCGCTGAAAAGAAATGGAAGTCTCGCTGAAAAAAAAAAAGGCATGAAGCCATTCCCTATTGCAAAGTATTCTAGGTAGACAGCAATGACGACGCCCCAAAAAAAAGTAAACAGTGCCAGGTGATGGGAGTGAAGTTGAGGGCTAAAGGAAAGAGCCGGGGTCGGCTATAGAGCGGCCGAAATAGTGGGTCTGGAGAACCACCAAGGTGGGTTTTGGACTTCAGCCACGAGAACCCGCGCAAATCATGGAAGAAGAAAGAAGGTGTTTTGCCTGGCTTTACATTGAAGGCCAAGCGAGGCTTGATTTGCAGACTCGTAGTTGAGAGCTTTACAGGGGCCGAATGAGCTTTACACAGGCTACCAAAGGACAGTCAAAGCACCTCGTTAGCCTAAACATCGGTGCCACATACACCCATAGCAGCCATAACACAAGACAGCCGTTATTCACTATCCACTATACACTACAGGCTATCTATTAATCTACGCCTAAAGCCAGCCAAGCGGGTGTTTGAGGCAGCCATTCAGCCACTGCCGCCGCCACTTGAGCATTGCAAACGGTGCGGCTCAAATGTATTTCTGTCTGTCCCTCGCATTAGGGACTGAAGCTAATTTCCTTTGTTGCCAAAATAAAAGAACCAAGAGGCAAAAACGCAAGCCCTTGCGTGGTGATGACCGGTAGCGGAAGTCTTTGGACAAAGTGGCATGGAAAAGAAAACAGAGGACAAAAGTGGCATGGAAAAGAAAACAGAGGATCAAGTAAAAAACATAACAAGTCGCAAAGAAATACAAGGCCAGCTGAAATGGTTCGGCCAGCACCAGGATTTGAGAATTCATGTGTCCAGGAACAGCAAAAACAAAACAAAACTGTCTTGCACTCTCACCTCGCGTTTAGTGAGAGACTCCGTTACCCATAACCCGCCCAAAGAGACACCTAGGCTTTAATGCTACGCTGTTTGAATACTGCTTTCTACTTTTCTTAAGCCCAAGGTGTATATAGATAAGAAAAGCAGAGAGGAGAAGAATGTTGGTTTGTCTGGGATAACATTGGATGGTTGGGCCATTTTTCTCAAGTGTAGAGTCAGCGCCTCGAGAAGAAAGAAAAAGTGAAAGGCTGGCCCAAAGGAATAGGAAGTTTTAGCACAGTAGAGGAAAAACTCAGCAAACGGATTGTTTTTTTCCTTTCCTTTCTGTGCCGCAGTCTCAACGTTGCGTTGTAGGGCAGCGAAGATGAATAAATGTGTAGGAAAAGCTCCGCGGTCCGATAAAGAAGGGTATATTAGAGCAGCTGCTAAGTTAGAACCAACCTGAAAACGACTCTGTGATTGTTGTTAGATAGGCTGGTCCCTAGGGAATAAGGTAATTTAAATAATGCACAGCACATAGCAAAAAGCCCATAGCACGCAACAAAAGAAAAAAGCGCAGAGCACAGCCAGGAAGAGACAAATAGGCAGGTTATCCCTACGCACTCGATATTGAGCAATATAATGATTGTCTTGGTGTTCTTGCAAGTCCCTCTGAATTGCAATGTAGCCTTAACTAGTCAAGGGAGGGCATCTGTAGAACGTTGTTCCTGCTTCCACTCTTCTTGGCTCTGCACTGTTATTCCTTTTTGTAGACTTTCTGTTCCGTACAGCAGCGCAAGACGGGCCCTGGAAAAGGTCAAGCTAAACAGCGACTATGGGTGGCAACCATTTGCGCTCGTATTTGCCACGGCTGGACTGCTTGTTTTTGGAACCACAGGAAGAAAAGGTAAAGGTTTGCCTGCAACATGCAGAAACACTAGTGGTAGCTTCGTATAGAGAGAGAGACATGAGGAGGTTTTTGTGGGTTGCTACGGTAGACAGCAAAGTGTGGGCTGTGACTGCTCGTAATCGAACGGGATGGATGACCTGTAGTGTCTACTCTGATGGGTGGATGGGTGGCCTAGTGTTTACTCCTCGACTTGGTAAGTGTGAGTTATAACCTGTTGGGCCACATCAAGTGAGCGAAAGAAACGCCCTCTGTCTCTGGCAGACAGGGTGGAGAAGCTTGCTGCATTAAATCACTCGCTAATAGCTGTTACTACCAACCAGGAGAAACCTGGCCTGACTTGTTCAACTGACATCATCGCCGCGCCAGGCAAGAAAACACATCAAGGTCGAGGATCTGATGGCAGAGACATGCAGGTGCAGCACAAGTGGAGTTTTGGGGTTCTGAGTACACACAACTCAGGTCACGACATTTACACGTTTCCTACCTTGTATGTTGTATCCAAACCTTTGACAAAACTGTCTGAACTACAGCCTTACCAGGAATTGTTTCTTGTCCTTGCCATGCCCGAAAAAAAAAGAAAGCTTCCAAGAATACATGTGTCAACCCATTTTCCGTTCTATGCCCTTTCTACCGATAAAACGCCCTGGCAATAACTTGAGCGAACGAGATGGAAGTCAAAAATATCAAACGAATTGTCAAAAATAATACAAAGACCCTAGTCGACTAGCAGTCCAAGAGACAGGCGAGCAATGCCCATTGATGATGGGCAGAGAGGTATGGGGTAAGAAATTGGCAAATTGATTGTTAAGTTTTGTTTGAGGTTAGCGAGCTTGACTTTGCTTGTGCCGCCACTTTTTTTTTTTTTTTTTTTTTTTATTTCATTCATTATTTAATACCGCCCTTCGTCTCGTTACTTTATGGGCGCTATTTAGTCTCGTTACTCAGCTGTACGTGAGCCGCCATAGACATTGATGATATCTACTTGGAAGTGTCTTTGTTGTCTCATGTGGCCCCTTCAACTCAAGAGAAGAAAAAGTTGCCTTCTCCATGAAAACGACGGACAGGTTTGAGGGGGTATAAAAATAAATCAACAGTATAACCAAAGGCATCTTTTGGGGCCGCACAGCATGGCACAGACCAATATTCTGTACAGACAAGCTAAATTCATCGATTAAATCTTGGTGTATCAGACCAAGCGCTAATTAACTGAATTTATTGAATTTCTTTTTTCTTTGAGATTGTTCTGTGCCAACTTTGCGTCTCTCCTCTCTAAGCAGTTAATAAAGAAAAGAAAGCCGGCCAATATATCTTCCTGACTTATTCCACCGAGCCAAACAGGCGGCTTCTTGTTCTTTTTCTTGACATCCTCATTCTGGTCTTTCGTTTCTTTTCCTTTTTTATCCTCTTTTTTTTTTTCCTCGCCCTTTTTTTTCTTTTTCGTTGTTCGTCTTCATCAACGGGGGTTTGGTCTTTTTGTTTTCTTGCTCGTCTGGTTCTTTCCTTCATCTGCCCCTCCGTCTTATCTTGCGACGACCTCTTGCCTTCTTGGCTTCCTCTTTCCTTCTAATTCCGACGACAAAAAGAGACTCGACGACCATCTTCCGATCGACGAATTTTTGTGCTTTCTTCGTTGCGGCCAAGAGAAATAAACATTCGACGATAAGCCCGACGGCTCTGATAGCGATAAATAAGAAGACCCAGAAGTAGTACAGCGTCATTCCATACTGTACTAGAAATGCCGGTGGACTTGTAAATGAGCAACCACATAAACATTCGTTACCCTTGAAGGCGTTTTCTTTTTCGTTCGTTTCTTTGCCTTTTTGTTCGTTCGTTTCTTAGCAGGCCTCGATTTTTCCTGCTTTGCTCTTTCATTATCAACACAATTTCAGTCACTTCTTGTTTCCTTTTTCGACTTGGAAACACAAAAACGGCATTCCCACTACAACAGCGAGTGCTTTCCGACCAATAAAACGCCACGACAACTTTGCTGTTGCTTCGTGTCGCTGCTCTTGCCGTCGCTGCTGTGCTCTTTTCTTTTCTGTGATATCTCTAGCCCAACGTCGGTAATTGCCTTGCAGTCTACGGGCAAGGACGACACCGCTATTTCCCAAGGTAAGAACCTATTCAAAAAAAATTTCCTCGTCATATGAGTATTTTTTATCGTCACCTTTCCTTTCCCGTTTTTCTCCCCTTTTCCATGCTCAATATCAATCGTCAATCTCTATCGCCAAACCCAAATTTCTCTGCAATCTGCGGTTGTGTCTGGTTATTTTCATCTTTTCTTCGCTCGCATTGCCCGCCGATCGCCTCTGCACCCAGTTATTCCTCGTCCGCTTTTGCCGCCTTTATGGTACCGCCCAAACAATTCCGATCCAAATTTTCAACCCCTCGTTATCCATCGCCTTTTTACTCTTCATTTCCTCGTCACTCGCTTCTGGCTCAGTCCAGGACCTCTGGTTCCCCTCAAAGAGAAGAGCGCACAAAACTCAAAACCAACGAAGCGGCTCTGCTCCTCAGAGACAAGCCTATCCACAAAATGGCCTAATCACCTTGTTTGGCTAGCGCTGGCGCTCTTTTTTTTTTTTTTTTTTTTTTTTTTTTTTGTCGCGCCGTTAGCTTTAGCTACAGCTTTCCCTTATCCCACGCCGTTCGTCGTCCAATCCTAAAGGATACCAAACGGGCCCTTCGAGACCGCACATTTTGCTTCAATTTCCCCGACAAACAAAGAAGAGGAGAGAAAACTCGTTAGGCCAGTCACACTAGCCTTCAGCTTGAACTTGGCACCCTCGTCTTGATAAAAAAAAAAAACGGCCTGTTTCTGCCATTGCCTTATCGTGCCTTTGTATTACGTCGCCGCTGGCCATGCTTACAAGACATGTGCATTGCAGTGCAGCCATTGTGCTAGCACGCCTACATCTTGGCAGCTCAGAGACATTCCAAGCAAGCCCGAGGTAACAGCCCCGATCTTGATAGCGATCTGCCTTTGCTTCTGATACTGCTTCTTGTTTTGGCAGCCATCGTCCACTGCTGCTGCTGCTGCTGCTGCTGTCGCTGCTCGCTAAATCAAGTCGACTTGGATCTGCCCTGCCTTGCTTTGCCTCTGGCGCCTCTTTCTTGCACATACTGCATCTACGTACGCCATACGCTGTCCTTGATTAGCTTCTGATCGGGGGACCCCGGTGCTGCCTTTCTCGCCAAAGCATGCTTTTAGTCTGCTTGCAGGGTTAGTGACGAGGGGCCGTTACTGCTTTGGATAGCTCAGCCGCTTGCTCCATACTCTGGCTCTCTTTGTCTCCATGCCCTCTTCTCTCTTGATGCTGTGCCATGATTTGCTTGTCACCTGGTAGTATTATTTCACAGACTACCGGTAATCGTCTATTTTTCCGATCTTTGCTTCATTTCTCTCGTCATCTCATTCTCCCATCTACCCTTATCCACCTTCTCTACCCTGTCCTGCTCTCTTGTGCTTCCCTCTCCTGTTCATATATTGTCTCGCTCTGTTTCGCCCATTTATACGTCTCCCTTTCTTCTCTCTTCCCTCTGCTTTCTCCATCTCTTCTTCTCTGGCTAGCGGATTGTATCCAATTCTTTCCTGCTTGGAGCTGCTGGTCGCAAAGCACGGCAAGAAAACTGTGCGTCTTGTCAAGTGAATCTCGTCTCACAACAGACAAAGCAAACAAACAAACAAATCAAGCTGAAAAGTTTCCAAGCACGGACAGGCAGCCGTGCTTTTATTTCTTTTGGCTTCTGTTGACTTTTTTTGCTCGAGTTTGATTTCACAAGTCTATTTACTTGTGTCCTCGTTTCTCTTGTTCTTGACAACCAACGGGGTCTCTTTGCGGTGCGGCTGACGTGCGAAGCCTCCCTTTCTGCTTCTCGCCAATACGTTTTTTTCTTTCTTTCTCTCCTGACTTGATGTCTTTTTTAATATTTTTTTTTGTTTTCATTTCTCTTCTCGCCGCGCGATAATCTTGACGATTTCTTCCCCTTGAACCATTTCACCCAATCTATTCAATCGACGTGACTCCAACCCGACTTTTGGCTGACTTATATTACAACAGTCCTTGCAAAATTATAGACTTGTCTCTTTATTAGAAGCTTATTCTAATCACTGGCTGTCTATTTTTTCTTTCTCATTCTTCTTTCAAACCTACTTCAGCGATTACAATGAAGTTCTCAATAATGACCGCCGCCTGTGCGGTGCTCTCCGTCATGGGTGTCACCGCTACTACCATTGATGGAAACACGGCCGCTGATCTGTGTTCTTCACTGAATACGGACTACACCCAGTCAGCCAGTAAGTCGACATTGCGACCCGGAAATACGGATCTCATCTAACCTCTGGTAGACTATAGCATGTACCAGACCCAGGGCCTTTGCTCCAACTGGTGTCGAGATAAGGACGCTTCCTACGCCATTGTCCAATATCAGTACTGCTGGTGTTCAAATATTGCGCCCGGCTCCGATACCATTGTCGACAATGACAAGTGCAACACTCAATGCCCCGGCTATACCGAATGGTGTGGTAGCAAATCCAGCGATCTTTTTGGTTACGTCGAACTTGGCCCCCTGCCTACCTCAACCATGGATAGCACTTCGACCTCAACCTCGACCTCGTCCTCATCCACTACTACATCTACCTCAACAACAACAACCTCCTCCTCAAGTACAACATCAACTTCTACATCAAGTGTAAGTAAATCTGCTCCATGATCTTCCATGTTTGCATGTTTTGCTCTTTGTGTGTTTTGCTTTGCTTTAACTTGTGCTATTTTGTGAGTTTTTTTGCATGTTATGTTTTGCTCTTTGATTTGCTTTTGCGTTGCTTTGTCCCGAACCCCATTTATGGGCTTTGTTGAAGAAGTACAGAAAGCTAAACAACGACCTTTGAATATTTGCATGGCCATAGACTTCTTCATCTTCATCTTCATCTTCAACTTCATCGACATCCTCTATGGTCGGTACTACCTCTTCCTCTTCTCTACAGCCAGTCTCTACATCCGTATATGTACTAGTATGACTTTCCTTCCCCAACTCTTCAACAGCCTAGTCCAAACAGACATGCAAGCAGCACTACGAATAGGTATCAAGCAAGGACACAGCGCCAAAAAACCACAAAAAATACGCAAAGACCTGCAACACGCAATAGAAACCATGAAACCTCATGTTACAAGCAGAAAGCCAACATGCACTAACACTCCCTCCCCTCAGACTCAAACTCAAAAGACTACTTCGGTACAAACAACGACGAATGCAGCCGGCGCTATTATGACAGTTACGACAATTGCCACTGCCGTTCCTGACACACAAAAAAAGAGCAGTAGTTCCAACACTGCCATGATTGTTGGCATCACAGTCGGCATATCATGTGGAGTTATTGCTGCTGTTGTCATCATTTTTGTGTGGAAGTGGCGCAAGCGTAGCGATGCCATGGAGTCGGAGTCGAAGCTCGGCTTTCACGACAAGGGCAAAGGCCTCGAGGGCGGCTACGGCACGCCCAGCCGGCGCGATAGCCGATTCATTGGCACTGATCCCCGCATGGATCCCTTTACCACCGTATATGGTCGACAGAGCCGAGACAGCGTTGCATCGCTGCGTGACGAGCAAGACTACTCGCGAAGAGTCCACCAGCCGCGTGTGCTTAGAGCAATGAACCCCGACCCGGTGGATAACTAATATGAGACTGGGGTTGATATGTGTTTGACGGATTTTCTTTTTTTTTTTTCTCTTTCATTCTCGGTTTGCTCATACATTGTCATTTACATGCACCTATTATTCGTTTGCCATTCCAAGAATACTTCGACGCGTGGCTCGCTGTGTATTTTACTGCCATTGACATTGCAGACGTCACAACCTACCTCTACCATTTCGGGTCTAATGCACCATGACGCACACGACATATAATCGATTGGACTTGCCAGCCGTATACATACCAGCCACATGGCTACACTATTGCTTTTGTTTCGTTTTGGAGTTTTGGCTTGCTTCTTATTGCATTTACTTTTTTTTAAGTTAGTTAAAATACCACCTCTTAGCTCACATCATGTGGGTGTAGTTTTTGCTATGCATTTTAGTTCTTGTCTTGCTTGGCCTACTTACACTTGTCTCTATTCCATTTCATATGAACACTTGCTATCATCAGCTAATGCCCATGATCTATACAATGGCATGCCAAGATTCAATGCGTTTGCTAGTCGCCACGTACTACTTGCTGTAAATACTCCTTGTGTTTCCGATTCCTTCTCAAGCTGGAAAAGCATAGTATCAGCATACTACACAAGTAGCAAAAGCTCTTGTACCCGATGTTTTACAGTGTCTCATGCTTTTCAGCTGCGCTTAAGCTTCTTGCTGTGGTACGCGGCTGCGTGTGTTGAGAGTAGACAAGGCCTTTCTCGCCCAGGGTTATCAAGTACAGAGATGGAGACGGGTCTCTAGAACTTTCAACTTTTGGGGCGCGTTTTTTTTTTTTTTTTTTGTTTTGCAGAATTTGACTGGTTGATCTATCGATTCCGCAAGAGAGCACACGACATCAACCGCGAGGACTAGACAGAAACTGCGAAGCCTCTGGAGGGTGCTACACATGACTGCGCCAAACTGCACGGGGTGGTTCACATAGCCCCCGGACACGGGGCCTGTTGTGACGTAGTCTGACACAGCCGCACAAACCAACAAGGCAGCAGAAGAAGAAAAAAAACACATTACCTAAACAACACAAGAATTACGTGAGGGGAGAAGAGAAGCTTGGGAATTGCTGATTACTCAGCCACTAGTAAATGGGCGGCTCAAACGGCCAAGGTTTGGCGTGCTATCGACAGATTCCCCATCCTCCGTCAAAGTCGCATTCCCAGCCCTGCGGCATCTGTCAAACTTCACCCACTAAGGCCCAAGTAGCTGCGGGATTTGTCCTGAGTAACGAGGCGCTGTAGAAATCCCTCACGCATCTGTCTCTTGCTTGACGAACAAATCCAGGGGTGTACAGGCGTTTTCGAACCCACTGAAAAACTGGCAGTGGGCGGCGCCCAAGTGCTCAAAGCGTTCGTGGTAGTACAAAGTCACCGTGACCGGAAACAGCTGCAAGGATACAGCCGATGCGGACGCGGGAGTGCTGCTGGAACCAGGCATTGCGCCAGGGGGGCGGGGTACTGGCAGTGCGCCGGCGGTGACTTCTGTCTCTGCACTTGAAGGTGTCTGGCTGCCGCTTCATGACGATGCGGTGTGCCACTTTCCAAGGCCAGACACGAAGTAGCCATCTCATTCATATTTC
>JACYXV010000460.1:0-13325 GCA_016859225.1 Thielaviopsis cerberus | reverse complement strand
TTCCTGTAGTAGCAGTTCCTGTAGTAGCAGTTCCTGTAGTAGCAGTTCCTGTAGTAGCAGTTCCTGTAGTGGCAGTTCCTGTAGCAGCAGTTGAATTGGCCGATGACTCTCTAGCCGCAGTCAAAGTATCCCGAATGCTCTGTGCAATAGTGTCAGCAACAAGACGGGTGCTATCACGTATGCTAGTTGAAGTCCGACCCGGCAGCGTGCCTCTCTGGTGAGCCCCATATAGCGACGATATGATTCGTTGAATGTGAGGTGCAATAGTATTGCTCTCTAAACGCGCCGTGTTGGGTGGCGGATTGGATTGTGCTGCTTCAGTGGTGCTAGAGGGGTTATCCGTGCTTGGTTGCTGGGCTGCTTGTGAAAAATTCGGCATCGAGATGATAGTAAACGAATGACGATTCTCGTTTTGACCCGCCGGAGTTCCCGTGATTGGGACGCCATTGGTCATGTTGATAACCTGCTGCACAAGTCCATCGCGGTCCATATTGTGATTCGCTCTAACGGCAATAAGAATATGGGAAAACTGAGCTGGTTCCATGGTGAAGGTACCAGGACGTAAAGGCTGTGCAGGCGTCTCACCAGGTTCTGTCCCGCCAGGCTCACCAGCAGCGGCAGCAGTGGTGGCAGCAGAGGCAGTCTGTGATGGCGTCCAGCGGGTGCGCGCAGAATGGGCGACCTCTAGGGTAGACCGACACATGGGGCACGTGTTGTGCTCTTCCAGCCAAGACAGCAAACACAGTTCATGGAAGCAATGCTTGCAAGGCATGAAAATGATATCATCGTTGCGCTGTATATTTTCCAAGCAGATAGTGCACTCGAGACGATCTTTGAGTTCATCCAGGGCGATATCATCAACCCTTTTGCGCTCAAGATTAGCAACAGCAGCTTCTGATGCCGGGCAGATTCCCATGGCACGATTCTCTGCCTCCATCAGACTCGAAATAACCCGATCATACTCTTCCTGATTGGTTACAACATCGCCCCATCTACTAGTATACGGGAATAACAAGTTAACAAGGCGATTAATGGGGTACAAGTCAATTGTAGCCGTGACCGCACCGTCCTGTACGCCATGGCCATCTTGTGATGGCTGGCTTGCCGGAATTTCGAGGCGAGGCTGACTCTCGTTTCGGGCTGAATCATCCGCGTCGGTTAAAGACCCAAGACGAGGACGAGTACGGCGGATTTCAGGTGATGGCGAGTGCGAGCGAGTGCGAACTCTGGCATGCGGCTCGGCAAGTACGTTTGCAATACTAGCCTGTAGCTCCGTCTGGGTAAGTGTCGCATTCTGCCCCGGAGAAGCATTAGGAGGCTCTTCAGTGAGGTTGGGAGGGTGACGAATACGCCGCGGCAATATGGGTGTAAGTCCATCGTATGTCATCATCGGGGGCAAAGACTCGTCGTTGCGTTGAGGCTGGGGTGGTTGCGTCATGTTCATTGGCGGAAGAGGCGGGACCTGAGGAGACTCAAAATTATGTTGGACTGGATGTTCCGATGCGCTCTCTGCAGCGTGCTCAATCTGGTCCACCAGGCTAGAGCTTATCGATGTTGATGGATCGTCGCCATAGCCGTCATCATCGTCATAAGTATGACTATGAGTATGCGTGTGTCTATGGGTATGTGTGTGCATGTGAGGAGACATGTAAGGTGAGTTTAGAGAGTCAGTGTCGCGCTCAACTGAAATTTGCGGGAAGCTGTCCATGAACGAGCCTGCTACTGGCGACGGCGGTCGACCACTGGAGGTATCGGGAAGACCGGTGGGCGGGAAAGGGTTCACGTAAGTCACAGAGCTTCCATGGCCCATGTACAGCGTTGGGTGTTCCCCGTGTATAGGGGCTGATGGGCGAGATTGGCGACGCGATGAGCGGTTCGAGTTGGGCATCATCTGCAGTGACAATAAGTTAGAACCAGTAAATATTTTGGGTACGTTTGCTCGGCAAATGTATGTTACTTACCTGGGCCGGCTCATGACAATCGGGACATCTTGTGATGGGCTCATGAGTCTGCCTAGGAAGGCTAAACTCGTTACGACAGGCACTACAGTACCCAATTCTTTGAGAAGACCCACTGGGCCTCGATGTTGAAGGCGGTTCTGCAGCTGGAGTGGTCATGACGTCAAAATGGCGGGTGCCAAAAGATATCGATTGAACCAGCAAGAAGGCGGGAATGACGATGAATGAATAATAGGCAATACAGACAATAGTCGGGGTCAGTCGGTGTTGGTGGGTGTAAAAGAGCAGATTGAGACCAATATTAAGGTGGGGAGCGGTAGAGATCAAGGCCAGCAAAGTACAGCCAGTTGGGAGCGGAAGCGATTGAGATTGTAGCAAATGGGGCTGTCAGACAAGCAGAGCGAGAAACGAAGAGACTCAAGCGCTGCGGTACTTTGTTAATGTTGGCTGATAAAGAGATAAAAAAATACAGAACGGCGGCCAGCGAGCAAACGGTGGGGGATTTGAAAGGAGAAAGAAAAGACGCAGGCAGCCGAGAGCAACAAAAAGGCCAGTAGACGAAAGAAGAGAGGAAAAGAAAGAAAAAGCAAACGAATAAGATTTGGTGATTATCGCAGCAGCAATCAGTCAACAAAACTCGCAATCTTGACGGCGTAATTCGGGCTAAATTGGCAAAAAGGCTGCGGGAATAGCTTCACGAGTCTGAAAGAACAAGGACAGTTACAAATTCCCCCAAAAGGAAACAAAGGCAACAGAATCGAGTGAGTATGGATCAAGAGTTTTTGGTGCTTGGTTTGTTTCGGGGGTCTGTCAGATAAATGTTGGGTTAGCTGGTGTACCATTCATTCGTCGCAATAAAGAAGGACCATCCATCAATCAATCATCGATCAATTCAGACGGACGGCTCAAGCTTAGCTTAGCCAACAGACTGCAGCGTGCATGGATGCTTCAGCAGGTGTCCATTTGGTTTAGCTTGGTTTGTTCAATCTGCTTGGGGTTACTTTGAGTCTTGGCCTTGTACTGTATGGCTGTATGTATTCCTGTACAAGCCCATACATATAGAGCAGAGAGGGACAAGGAGCAAGTACTGATAGCTAGAGATAACCGCCTTGTTTTGCTCTTGCATGATACTCACAATATTATTCTGCAGCCTGGCCTACTGCTGATAGTGGCGTTGGTTAACGCTCAAAAGATAAATTGTATGCTGGTTGGATCGGCCGGTCGGTTGGTCGGTCGGCCGGTCGGTGTTGGCTGCTGCTGACAAAGCTAAAAAGGGAAAGAAAAAAATAGCGATTTCGTTTCGCAGTCAGACTTCGCGCTGTTTAAACTGAGTCCCGCGGTTCGGGTTGGCCTCCTGTGACATGGGACAGTGTTTAGTAATGAAAAAGAAGAGCAAGGCTGAAGAAATAAGAGTTTGAAATTAAACAACTAGACCCGGAAGGCGCAAGAATGACGCATTTATCTGGACCTTAGGGTTATGAATAGTGCGAATTAATGCTTGTACTAACAGAGTGCAAACATACAGTGATCGAAACCATACACAGCCAAGCCGGATTCTTTCACTCGGGGCTCTACTTTCAAGGGTAAAACATAATATCGTGTCGTATAGCATCGTTGTATCGTCCGGCCCAATATCAGCCTTTCAAGTCCCCTCCTCTCACTCTACTAATTAGCACAGTAGCAGCAGCAACAGCAGTGTACAGTGTACATGGCATCTCGTAGTTAGAATCCCCCATGTATACTGACCTCCAGATCACATGTGCCGAGGTACACGCCAGGCGGCGTCAGGAGGCATTTCTCGGTCATTGCCCTCAAGCACCATAGTACAGGTATTGCCCTAATAACACCAGCGGCAACAATTTAGCAACACTCGCCGTCTCTCATCAAAGGCGTAGCCTCCTCAGTCAGAGAGAAGCTATCTCCTCCGAGCATTGCGCAGAATAAACCCACCAACCACGCCGGCCACCAGCGCCACGCCGCTCACAATAGCCATGCCCACCAGGCCCTCTTTGGCTACACGGTCATCGATTAGGGTACGCAGGTTGGCTGCCTGCATGTTGGTCGGTTCGTTTTCCAAGAGCCGCTCGTTGTAGCGTCGCGCCTCTTCATAGTTGCCCAGCTTGTAGTTGCCGAGTGCCAGGTAGTAGAGGCACTCGCGGCGGCGCTCCTGCGACTGGCGAAAGATGTCGGCTAGGAGGCGCACGCCTAGCTGCTGGTCGGCACGGCTGTTGGACTTGACGAGGCCCTGGGTCATGTTAAAATTCCGAGCTGTAATTGAATTGGAGGGGGCAACTGGGATTTCATCAAAGGGGATAGCTGGAGGGGATCAAGACATACCCAGGCATAGTTGAATTTGGTCTGCACGCCGACGAGGTCACCCTCCTTTTCGTACTGCGCGCGAAGAACCTGCAGCTCTTCGGGCTTCAGCGGCCTGTTTGTTGTTAGCCGAAGCTCGGGACATGAATTGGGCCGGCAAGAGCCAAGGTTTTGTGGGAGGTGTCGGGATCGCAATCGGGATCGGCGTTAGAAACACGTTGAATGGCAGACGGGAGCTGTGTGCACAGAGAATGACAGTGGTGAGGGCACGTGGGACTAACGTTTCAACATCAAGCGCATCTACAAAGGATAAGATGAGATGGTTAGCTGCAGACTTGACAGGAGGCTGACGGAGAGGGACTGAGTATGCGTAGCTATGGCTCAAAGAAACTTACATGGCAGCTCGGCACCCATGATGTCTATATGTTGGTAGTCGTGGTTTTATAGCAACAGATATTAAACAAGACAAATGAGACAAGGGAGAAAAAGAGAGTCGCAAAGTCGAGCTCAGAAAAAAAATAGAAAAAAAATAATAATTATGTCGATGTTGGTTCAGGCTGCATCACAGGCCAAAAGTCAGGTCAGCTTACAGGGAATTGGGAGCATGACAGGCTCGGCTCTGACGTCTGCTGTGCTGTAGCGCAAGCTTCAGTGATGGGGGTACTGTAATGCAAGCTTTAGTGTGCTTGGGCCTACAAGCTGCATGAGGCTGCAGTCCTTATACAGACAATGCCTTATGTGGCGTTTCACAAGAGCCGCCACCAAGACTGTGGCGTACATGTGGGGCGGAATTGTTGATAATGGTCCCAATTAGGCGATAGACAGACCTGAATCCTATCGCCATATTTATCGCGACAATTCCAACTTTCTTTTGTTTTGCGGCGTCGCACACAGCATTTTGAGTACTTTGCCGTGCGATACACCACCAAGATGCTTCTTTCAGATAAGCCTGCGCACGTAAGTTGGGGATTGTGTTTGCCGGTGAGAGAGGCAAAAGCTAATTGCGACACAGTTGATCAGCCACACGATCGATAACTTCAATATTGAGCCCGACAAACTGGCGATTGCGCGCATCAATGAATCGCTTTCGACGTTGAATCAGGCGCGCGAACTGCGCCTGCGAGACTGCGAGCAATCTCTAAAAAGTACATTCTCTCTCCTCTATGTCTGTCTGCCCGTCTAACAACCCATAGAACTCTCCCGCCAGCTCAACACCATGAACTCACAACACGAAGAACTCTCCTCCTCACATTCGTCGACCGCCCACGCCTCGGAAATCGCACGCCTTGACACTCTTAAATTTCGCACTGCCAAGGCTGCCTCAGACGCTGAAATGGAGGCCGAACGCCTGGCCATGCAGGCCGCCGACCTGGCGGCGCGGCTGCAGGAGCTCGAGCTCCAGGGCGTGGACGGCGGTGAGATTGATGGTGACGGCCAACGTAAGCCGCGCGATCCGATTGACGATGAGGTGCTCCTGCGGCTCAAGGTGTACCGCAGTCTAGGAATCGACTTGGAGCGCGATCCAAAGGACGGCGAGTTTGCAAAGGCAGTGATTCGGAATGATCGCAAGGGCGATGTGCACGTGGTCAACATGGACAAGAAGTTTTCGCGTTTCTTTTACGCCAATTACTTTTGGCAAACCATGTAAGGCGGCGGTGGCTAACGAGGTTATGATTTGCTTGGGCACTTTTTCTATGTATATATCACAGGCGGCGTTGGCGGATTCATGATTTCAGAGATTTGCATAATACTACCACTACTTGTCTTAAGCAATTGTCCAAATACCGCCAACTCTAAAACTAATCCAAGAAACCAGAACCAAAATCACTGCGCCAGAGCCTCCAGCCCAATCGCCCGCCGCACATCGAAATACCCATCCCGCACATTGCCACTTCCACTCGGGCTCCCGCGCGAGCTTCGCGGCGACGTCCACGCCGAATTGTACCCTGCCGCAGGATCCATGCCGCGATCTCTGCCCTCGGAGAAGCCCATAAACGCCGCACCCCTCACCGACGATGATGACGATGACGATGAAGACGAAGACGAAAACGACGAGGAAGAATACGACGAGAAGGACGATCAGGAACTCCCAAAAATGCCAAGGAGCGTCAAGCAACACAAAGCTGAGGGCGAGCAAAGCTCTGAGCTATCCGACGTAGACTTCTCCGACGACCCTGCCGAAGAACTCGCGACGCAACTTGAAGAAGAATCTTCGCGCCTCATTGCTACATCTCCGGTCAAGCCAGTCTCCGGCCAGCACATGAGTCCCAACCCTTCAGCTTCCAATCTTGACTCAATGCACGCTATACCTTCTCCCACGAAGCCCCAGATCAAGAGAGAACAAACTCCGACTCGGACAATCCCTAATCCTGCAACCTCAAATATAAACCTGCCACCAGCGTCGCAAAGACCGGCGCTTGGCGCGCCACAATCACCCACAAAGCTCGGCGTGGCACAATCCCCAGCCAAACTTGGCGTAACACAAACCCCAATGAAGCTTAATCCGTCTCAGTCGCCGTTAAAGTTTGGCGTGTCTCAGTCGCCAGTGAAACTGGGTCTCCTGCAGTCACCAAGCAAGGTCGGTGGATCGCAGTCGCCGCTCAAGCATTTGAACCCCATGGATGCGGTTCTCGACCGACCAATGGACATTGTTCTGAAGACGCGCACAATGCCGCAGCCGGTAGTCGAGGAAGCAGCACCAAAGCCGCGCATTGTGATCACGTATCTTATCCTGACCAATTTCAAGAGTTACGCTGGTCGTCAAGAAGTCGGCCCGTTTCATGCTTCATTTTCATCAGTTGTCGGGCCAAACGGTTCTGGCAAGTCAAATGTCATTGATTCTTTGCTGTTTGTATTTGGTTTCCGTGCCAGCAAGATGCGCCAAGGAAAGATATCGGCTTTGATTCACAACTCGGCGCAACACCCGAACCTGGACTACTGTGAGGTGTCTGTACACTTTGAAGAGGTTCTTGACCAGGTATGTTATAAGTCGGGCTTTTATTATAGTCATGTACTAATCATGCTTTTAGCCCGGTGGCAGTTCTGAAGTTGTCCCCAACTCAAAACTTACCATCTCACGTCGCGCCTTCAAGAACAACTCCAGCAAATACTACATTAACGAGCGCGAGTCAAACTTTACAACTGTTACTACCCTTTTACGCGAACGCGGTGTTGATCTTGACCACAAACGTTTCTTGATTTTGCAAGGCGAAGTCGAGTCTATTGCTCAGATGAAGGCCAAAGCTGGAAACGAACACGAAGACGGTCTTCTCGAATACCTTGAAGACATTATCGGTACATCCAAGTACAAGACACCTATCGAAGAGTCCGCCACCGAAGTCGAGTCTTTGAACGATGTCTGTGTTGAAAAGAGTGGCCGTGTTCAGCACGTTGAGAAAGAGAAGAATAGTCTCGAAGACAAAAAGAACCGTGCCCTAGCCTTTGTTCACAACGAAAACGAGCTTGCTCTGAAACGCGCGGCACTTTTCCAGATATTCATTGCTGAAAGCCAAGACAATATTAATGTTAGTCAGGAGGCCATCAACAGAATTTCGGCAGAGCTGCAAGCAGAGCTTGAGAAGCACGACGGCAGTGAGAAGCTCATCAGAGATCTTACCAAGGCTCATTCTCGCGGGAGCATGGAGGTGGAATCGTCCAACGAGGAGCTTCAGGCCCTGGTCAAAGAGGTTTCGCGGTTTGAGCAAGAGCGCGTCAAGTTTGAGGAGAAGCGCAAGTTTCTCAACGACAAACGTAAGAAGCTCGAAAAAACCATTGAGAATGCGCGCAAAACAGCCATCGATGCTCGCGACACGGTTGAGGGCTGCTCTGCTGATATTGAGGCACGCTCGTCAACTGTTGGCGACCTTGAGGCCCAGGTTCAAAGTGAAGAGGCGGAACTAGCTCATATCAGAAACGGACTAAAGGGAAAAACTCAGGCTTACTCGGACAGTATTGCAGCTCTCCAAAAGTCACTTGAGCCCTGGATTGAAAAGATTAACCAAAAACAGTCAGCCATTGCTGTGGCAGAGTCTGAGCTCAACATCTTGCATGAAAAGGCCAATGCTGGTGCTGTTGCTCTTGCTGAGCTTGAGGTCAAAGCCAAGTCGATCAAGACATCTGGCCGTCAAAAGGAAGAGCAAATTAGCCAGTGGGAGGCTGAAAAAGCATTGCTTGAGCAGGAACTTGCTGAGATTCAGTCGGAGCTGCAGGGTCTCAGTGAGCAGGAGCCGCGTGTCAGAGCCAAGATTTCTAATGCGCGTCAAAAGGCTGACGAAGCGCGCTCCAATCTCAGTAAAAGCCAGACTCAGGGCAACGTGTTGACGGCCCTAATGCGCATGAAGGAGTCGGGAAGAATCGAAGGGTTTCACGGACGGCTAGGAAATCTCGGCACGATTGACGAAAAGTACGATATTGCCATTTCAACGGCCTGCGGTGCTCTTGATAACTTTGTCACAGAGTCTGTCGAGGGCGGTCAACAGTGCATTGAGTACCTACGGAAAACGAACCTCGGCCGTGGCAACTTTATGTGCTTGGACAAGCTTCGTGTCCGCGACATGCGTGAAATTCAGACTCCCGAAAATGCGCCACGACTGTTTGACCTTATTATTCCCAAGGAAGACAAGTTTCGTCCCGCCTTTTACCACGCTCTCCAAGACACCCTGGTGGCTTCTGATCTGGCGCAAGCCAACCGTATTGCCTATGGTGCCAAGCGCTGGAGAGTGGTGACGCTGGCAGGCGAGCTGATTGACAAATCGGGCACCATGTCTGGTGGTGGAACGACAGTCAAGCGTGGACTCATGTCGTCGAAGCTGGTCTCGTCAACGTCGCTCGAGACTGTGGTCAAGCTGGAGAAGGACAGAGACGCCCTAGAGACCAAGTTCCAGGAGTATCAGGACTACATGCGTGATCGCGACAACCGCGTGCGTGAGCTGAAGACTGAAATTCCCAAACTGGACACCAAAATTCAGAAGATGACGCTAGAAATTGAGAGCATGTCCAGAAATTTGACGGATACTATCCGCCGCATGAAGGAACTTGGCGACGAGCACCAGCCTTCGGACACTGACAACAGCCGTATCGAGGCGTTGACCAATGAGGTTGCCAAGCTCAACCACGACATTGAAAAACTACACAGCGAGACGGCCAGTGTCGAGGCTGAAATCAAGAGTCTGCAGAACAAGATTATGGAGGTTGGTGGTGAGAAGCTGCGAGCCCAGCGTGCCAAGGTTGACGCACTCAAAGAGGAGATTTCTGACAACACGGATGAAATTTCCAAGGCTGAAGTGCGCAAGGTCAAGGCCGAGAAGCAAATCACCAAGCTTGAGAAGGAGTTTGCCAAGGCGTCTAAAGAGCTTGAGACGGCAGCACACGACTTGGAGCGGTTGGAGAATGAGGTTGCTAACCAAGACCAAATCTCTGCTGAGCTCAAGGGCCGTGCCGAGGCTGCCGAACAGGCGCTGTTGGCCAAGAAGAAAGAGCTGGCGGCACTCAAGTCGGAGCTCGACGAGAAGACGGAGGAGCTCAACGCAACTCGTGCCGTCGAGATTGAAATGCGCAACAACCTCGAACAGAATCAAAAGGTTCTTGTAGAGAGTCAGCGCAGTTTCAAGTACTGGCAGGACAAATTTTCCAAGCTTGAGCTGCAAAACATTGAAGACCTGATGGGCTCTGGGCCTATTGTCATCAAAAGAAGCCATAACGGCAAGAAGCCCAAGGCTAAGAAGGCGCGCCGCACGATTGAGGATGACGAGGATGTTGAGATGGAGGATGCTGGTATGGCGGATGCTGACGAGGAGGAGGAGGATGAGGAGGATGAAGACGGAGACGACAGGATGGAGGAGGACGGCCCCGAAGAGGAAGACGAAGAGATTCCCCTGTCTAAGCAACCGCAGGAGCTTCCTCGCTACTCGCGCGATGAGCTGGCCGACATGAGCAAAGACGCGCTGAAGCACGAAATTTCAGCACTTGAGGACAAACTCAAAGATGTCAATGTTGATCTTGGCGTGCTCGCCGAGTACCGCCGGCGTGTGGAGGAGCACGCGCACCGCTCCCAAGACCTCGCTTCGGCTGTGGCACAGCGCGATGCGGCCAAGAAGCGCTGCGACGACCTGCGCCATCTGCGGCTAGAGGGCTTCATGACGGGCTTCAGCACAATTTCCCTCCGGCTCAAGGAAATGTACCAGATGATTACAATGGGCGGCAACGCCGAGCTGGAGCTGGTAGACTCGCTAGATCCGTTTAGCGAGGGCATTCTTTTCAGTGTGATGCCGCCCAAGAAGTCGTGGAAGAACATTTCTAATCTTTCTGGTGGTGAGAAGACACTGTCATCGCTAGCGCTGGTGTTTGCCCTACATCACTACAAGCCAACGCCTCTGTACGTCATGGACGAGATTGATGCGGCGCTGGACTTCCGCAACGTGTCTATTGTGGCCAACTACATCAAGGAACGGACCAAGAACGCGCAGTTTATTGTGATTTCGCTGCGCAACAACATGTTTGAGCTGGCGGCGCGGCTGGTGGGCGTGTACAAGGTCAGCCACATGACCAAGAGCGTAACGATTGAGAACAAGGACTACATCAAGCGCCGCAAGGGAGGACGCGGGCACAAGCAGGCGCGGCAGTCGTCGACCCAGGCGCCATTAGTTCTTAGATAGTACTCAGGCGGGGGAGGGCAGGGCTGGGTGAGTGGTGGACGCGGAATCAGTACATAGAGGGTGAGAATTTATTACGGCATTTTCAGTTTTTACGGTTGGTAACATGTTACTGCACATGGTTGCGAGAAGTATCAGACCAAAACCAGGCTCATATTTCCTGTGTTGATGTGTAGACGAGGAGCGAATTTTTGGGCATGGTTCATACATATCCAGGTACGTATGAATATAAATTACAAGGAGAATAACACGAGAACACAGCCAAGCTCGCAGTAAACCAGCGAATCAGATGCTGTAGACCCTATCGGAGAAGAGGCGAAAGAAGGGGCACAGACCGAAGCGGAGAAAAAAAACAAGAGAAAAGAAGAAGCAAAAGTCATAGGCGGGTAGCGGCAAAAGAGAGGGGGCGGGAGAGTTGGCAGCAAAACTAACAGCAAGTCTAGGTCTATGCTTGGAAGCAGCAAAGGATAGCAAAGTCGGCTTGTAAAGGTAGCCAAATTACAGCATACAGAAGAGGAGGAATAGACGAGGGGAGATTGCCTTATTGCTACTTATCAGAAGAATTCTTTGGGCTGTCTGGCTGCTGTTTCAGTGGTGTGCGATTGATGTTTTCTATTCACCACGTCTGACGGTTTCTATCTTTGTTGGGCTTGTGGAATCGAGCATATCAATCTCTGGATCTACCGCACTTTGCCTTTGCATGCTCTACGTCATTAATCACCTTCTCTTTTCCTCTTCAGCAAGAGCTTAGCCCGGTCGAGTGACTAGACCAACCCATGGCCAGTTCGCTGCAAGCTCTAGATTTGCAGTATTTGCTTTTGCATCGGGGAATTTTTTGGCGCAAACACCGAGCCAAGAAGACAGAGAGTAGAAGGGAAAGCCAAGAAGACAAAGAATAGAAGGGAAAGCCAAAACGCAAAGCAGAGAATAACTTCGGGGGACGCAAAGCAGAGAATGGCCTCGGGGGACGCAAAGCAGAGAATGGCCTCGGGGGAACTTGACAAACATCTCTCCTACCAGGGCCAGAGCAGGTCGTATTTTGTAACAGCACGGATGTTACTTTCTTCTTGGCCTATTTTTTTTCTCCCACTGAGCGAGAAAACTCGGTTCAAGCAACAAAGTAATAATATCAGAGAAAAGGGTCTGAGCCCACTCCAAGTCTTGTTTTGTTTTTATCAGGCATTACTTTTGAAGAGGTGCCGAACGGACACTCCCGCCATAACAATAGCAAGGCGAAGAGGGACAAGAAAAACAAATGCCACAAGAGGTCAAAGTATAGAATCCCGCTATCTTTGTCAAGTCCGTTTCCGCCAATGCCTGTCCTCTATTGGTGTGGCTTGGCCTGTGTCTAGTGTTTTGAATCCTGTGAGATACCGAGAAGAGTCCGGGTTGATCTGTGGCGTACTCGACATTCCTACTGTTTAGGCTGTGGCGTTTCTTGGTTCTTTGTGGCTTATATGAGCTTGAGACTTTGCTTCTTTCCCAGGTCCTGGTAAAACCAGTTATAGACGCACACAACAAGCAAAGAAAGCTGCGGTAAATAAATGAAGCCATATCATATGTCACCTTGAAAGAGTGGTACACACCAACTTTAGCGACCTACGGCCGTTTTGGAATAGAGAATAGAACGGCCCCGGCCCGCTGCCTCACAACCAAGCGGAAGTTTAAGCAAAGGAAAACGGAGAGAAAAGACAGAAACACCAGTGGCGTGATCTCGCCTCAGCCTTTTTTGCCCTTTGCCATCTCAGTATTGCCAGATTTGGCATTTGGAGTATGCACCAGTCAGTGGGTTACATTGGCTTAATAAAAAGGAGAAACGGATCAGCTAGCCTCAAGACGGTGCTATGCTAGTGGTATTAGCGGTGGTTACAGTGCTTTTTCTACCCAAACCATCATCGGACAAGCGACACGAAGTTGCAAGTTTAAAATTAAGCAAGACTCTAGGTATGCATAGACTAGCAATCGGCTGTAGATATAAAACGGGCTTAGCCCAACGCTTTGACTTTCTTAGCAAGGAGAACTCCAAGGGTTATTATGCACTAGGGTTTAACCCTATGATGCGTATAAGTCGGCCGGCGAATTAGACGTTATATAAACTTTTGCATGCGTCCATGACTGGCCGCATAGACTTTTTGAAGAATCGATGGTTTCGGGAGCGTAGCTTCAAACCATAATAAGTGGCCACCAGGTTAATCTGGGCAAAATTCTACAGACATATAGCACCGAAATTAAACCCCAAAGCTCAAGAGTCCGTCGGGTCAGACCGCGCTAAGGCGACGATGACTTGACACATTTGACAAGTTAGCCGTGCTCAAGGTACATTATCAGGGAACTAGACGCAAAGATAAAAACGGCCCACTGACAACCAGAAACATGTACATCTTGGGGCGTTTAACCATCA
>JACYXV010000459.1:0-14318 GCA_016859225.1 Thielaviopsis cerberus | reverse complement strand
TTTTTTTTTTTACCGTGTCAGCCTTGTCAATCTCTTGTTTACTAACCCTTTCTCTCTAGATACGACACATTTCAGTACCGCACACAGGGCATCTACTAAGCACCATTTTCTCTTCATCTTTTCATTTCTCTCTTTTCCCTGTACCTTTTCTTCTCCTCTTACATTCCCTATTTCTCTGGGCGGCGTCTTGTTTGATTGATTGGCTAATTGATTGTTACTGTGTTTTTTTCTGTGATTTATCCTCTTGCTGTACCATCTCCTTTTCCTGATTCTGGCTTTTTTTCTACTACTGTTTCTCTGCATTCTGCTCCCACAAACCTCTATAACTGTCTTCACATTATACCACATTTCTTTTCTAGCTCTGCGTTGATACATTTCTGTTTTTGTTACTCGTTTCTTTGTTGGCTTCATAAGACTGCTGGAGTGTAAAACTGCATTAATAGACTCGTCTATCTCTCTAACCGCGGCCTGTTGATGTGCTGGAATCCCTAAAGTATTAGTGGGAGACAGGAAATTCGCGATGCCTGTTTACACTTGACGCGCTTCAACCCTGTCACTTTGCCAGGGCCCGTGTTACCTGCTTGAGCCCAACTAGTTGCCTGCGCATAAATCCATTCTTGCGCTTTGTTTATTCAACATGACCATCTTCTCGTCAAACCACATTATCTGTCTTTCTATTCTCATCTTCAGCCATTGGCTCTACTTGTATTTCTCTTCATCTTCTACACATCTCACAATGGGCAACGCTCTCTCTCTAATATACCCCGTTTCCACTGTTGGCGAAGACGCTGACCCGCGCTACGTCATTCCCGGTGTGGACATGAGCCAGGTCACACTAAGCGAGTCAGATCGCTGGGTGCTACGATTCAACAGCGACGAGGAGTTTCCAGTCTTTACATGGAGTGTCCTCAGGTCACGCATCGGTACGTCCATTAGGATCCCTGCAAGCTAAGCAATGCTAACAACTTTCCAGAAAACAACGACCTTGATGGCCTCCAGCGCACGCCCTCGGAACTCAAGCGCTACTTCAAGTGGTCCCTCGACACGCGCCGCGAGTACGGCTCCGTTATGGAATACCTCCTACAACACCGCCTGCCTGCATCCTGGGGTCGCCAGCCGTTTACGCCGACATCCTCGACGCCATTTTCCAGTCCCGACGACTACTGCATCCTGACCAATGACTGGCCATACGCTGTGGAACAAGGCATCGTGCATCTAGTGGTGTGGACGCGCGCACCCATTGAAACAGATGATACTGTCGGCGACATGACGCCCGAGAGCAGGAAAATTGTCGATGCGTTTGTGCAGCGCACGTTCAAAGACAAGGTCGGCGCCGCGAATGTGCTCTGGTTCAAGAATTGGGCGGCGTTGCAGAGCGTACGCGCGCTGGATCATGTGCACGTCTTGTTGTGCAATGTCGACCCTAGGTTTATTAGAGAGTGGACTACAGGAGTAGTGACACCACGGATGCTGGCGCAGAAGGCGTAGACGGACATGCACATATACTCTGCCACACTTCACAGGACATAGACCGTAGCTATAATGATGATGAAAGAATACCACAATGCATACATTTATATTACAAGTTCCTTCTTTCAGCAAAAAAAAGCACTAAGCCTGGCGACGCTGCTTACGGTTCTGCGGCATAGTCTCAGTAGGACCCGCGCCCGCACCCATGCCAGGCATGCCAGGCATGCCACCCAATCCCATCAACTGTCTACCTGCCGACAACAAACCCTTGGCCTTGTACAGTCCGAACGCCGGGACCAGCGCCCAAGCAGCCCACGCACCGTTTCCAAACAACATGACCAGAATCAGGCAGCCCCATGTGACCCAGATGGTGTCAAACATGTAATCCGTGAGGCCCGGGGAAGCGAGGTCTTCGCCGGCGGAGCGCAGGGCGCGCGTGGCGGGGTCGTACGAGGGACGGCCGGCCTTTTCAATCACGAATTGGCAGACGAATGCGGGAATGGAAAAGAGTGTGTAGTAAAAGAGCGAGCGAGTACGCAAGAGGAAGGAAAAGAGAAGAAAGAGGAGGTTGAAGACGGCGGAAAGGGTGTGCAACGTCTTGAGAGTAGCGACGTTGGCCTTTGCCTGTTCCTTTTTCGCTTTCTGGGCCATTTTGGGGAGAAGAGAGTTTGGTGAGAAGATGGAGTTGAAAGAAACTTGTTGACGTGACAAAAGTAGAGGCGGCAGCTCGGGTTTATAAGAACGGATACACTTTATGAGAGGATCCACTTTGCGATGTGGTCAGTTTGCTGGGCTCCACTTTCTAGTCCATCATGAAGCAAAAAATAACCCTCAAACTTTAATGCCAACACAGTACCTTTGTTCCCTTGTTAAACGCAAGGGTTACACAGCACAAGTCCAGGGTTTATTCCCTTTCTTTGCCCTTCTTTTTAGACCCCTGTCTACATTAAATCTGCACACACTAGACCAGCTTCCAGGCAACAAAACAAAAAATATGGAGCTAGCCAATCAGCAAGCTCAAACTAGAAACCCAAAAAAAACAACAGCTTTAGTTTTGTTTCCACCTGTAAAGGAGAAAATCGTGACTTTGTGTTGTTGTATTGGCTGCTTCTTGACTAAGCATCGACTGAGAATCACCAGTATTCTATCTCGGTGCTGCCAGCTTCGGTATCATCGCTAGGTTGCTACCTGTGTTAAGTGGTCTTTATTCACTTAGATTCACTATAAATACGTCCATCGTGTCTGGTAAGCTTCTTTTCTATGTTCCGTGATTCTCAAGTTGCTCTCTCATGTTTTGCTCCATTTTTACTGTGCTGGAGCTTTCAGTAAAACCCCACCAATATTACCGTCTTCTTTTGCGGCCAGCCATACAAATCAATTACTCACTCGATCGCCACTTTCGTTGGCTCCCAGTTTCTTAATCGCTTTCTCTCCTCTTCCACTCTTTATTTTTCAATCGTCTTATCGCCATCATCGCCCTTTTGCCCCTCTGCATTGTCTTTCAGCCTCTTATTTTTCGCTTTGCTTTGCCTCGCAGTCTTTTACTTTCCTTTGCTTTGCCTTGCAGCCTTTTACTTTCCCTTTGCCTCGCAGCCTCTTACTTTTATCAATCACTAAATAACGCTGCAATTTTCAATTTGCCGATTCATTCATCCCATTCCATTCCAGCCCCAGCGCTGCTTTCCACTCGTTTGTTTTCCTCCCTCGATTTCTGTCTGTCTTTTCATCGCTTTGTTGATATCAATAAACTGTATTGCTCGTCTCTCCGCCCTTTGATTCCCCATTCCCGGCTTCTCAAGTGCACTGTTCGTTAGTATTGAAAAGCGGACAGACCCGTCCAAAGTTAGTCGCCCACTGAAGTACACACACACCTAATCAATCAGACCGACCAACCACAGTCCAGAAAATCCTAGCCTTTCACCCAGAAATCGACCCAAGAAAACACGGGCTTGTTTTCTTTAACTGTGTCTTGATTTGTTGATTTTTTTTTTTTTTTTTTTTGTTTTTCGTCGTGCGTTTCTCACAGTCACTAACATCCCGACTCTTCAAGTCTTAACCACCAACCAAACCCGCCACCTGCCTTTTTCCCACCGAATTTCTTTACGAATCATCGCCTTCACCTATCGTCGCTAACCGCGCGTGCACAGCACCGCTAATACTCTTTTTCTCTGACCCCAAATTCCGTCGCATCTTCGATCGCTGTCGCGCATTCCCCAACGACTGCCGTTCTCCTCCCGAACTGCTCCCATGGCCTGGGATTTATAGTGCGCTGTCGAGTTCACGAATAAATCCTCGACATTGTCTTCACCATGGCGCCCTCAAATATCGCCATCTCGGGCTGCCTGCGCCAGGTGATTTACTATCACCTGGACAATTTCTCCTACGGTGACGCCCTCTTTTTTGCGGAAAAACTTAGTGCGCAAGACCCTAGATCGCCAGAGTCTGCATACCTCCTTGCTCTCGCCCACTTTCGCAATGGCGACTTCCGCAGTGCTTATGATGCTAGTCGGAGCCATGCGACTCGTGGCACCAGTGTTTGCTCTTCGTGGGTTTTTGCCCAATCGTGCTTCCATCTCGAGCGTTGGCGTGATGGAATCAATTCGCTCGAAAAGATTCGAGGCATTGTCACACAGCGCAACTGTATCGGTCAGCACAACGCGTCGATCCGGGCTCCAACCCCCGACCTCAGCTCGGTACTTTGCCTCTTGGGAAAGCTTTACCGTGGCCAGGATGACAAGCGCCGAGCAGTCAACTGCTTTGAGGATTCGCTCAAGACCAATCCAATGCAGTGGGAGGCTTTCACCAATCTTTGTGACATGGGTGTGACGCTGCGCGTTCCAAACATGTTCAAGGCTTCCGACTCGCTGGCCCAAAGTTTTAACCCCAACATTGACGACTCTAAGCCGGTTGATACGGCTCTTACGCGCAAAAATGCAAAAAGCATTGCTTCCGACCCGCACGATCCCTTTGAGACATCGATAAGGTCACAGGAGAATGGATTTGGTGTTTATCAGTCGGAAAACGGCACGGCTGATTTCATGTCAAAGATTGCTGCGGCGCGCTCGAAGCTTGGCTCTACTTCCCATAACAACGGCTCCGACATCGCCGATACACCCTCGGCATCTAATGCTTCCGATTCACGCTCATATCCCGATGGCAACCACGTGCCAATGAGACGACTGCGCAATGCGACGACAGATACGGGCTTGGGCGAATCATCAACCAAGATGATGTACCGTTTAGGAGCGACGAAACGAACAACTCGATCGCAAGATAAAACAGAGCAGCCTGTCGAGGTATTTGAGGCCCCGACGACCGCTACACGATATACCCATACAGAACGGAAACGCACAGTCGCCGGACACCCAGTTAGGCCATCACCCACCTCCATTAATAATGTAGATGACGGATTACAGGCGCCTCAGCGAAGAAGCGCGCGACTCAACATGTTCCGTCCGGCCTCCAAGGCAAATGCTCCGGCCGGATCTACCCCCGGCACGAGGGAGCTCAAAAAGCCTCGTCCTGTTATATCACGCCTTATTCGCCCTGATGGAACCATGTCAAGCGTTGGCCGTGTTGTTAGCGGAAATCGCAAGCCAGTAGAAGACAGCGGAGGTGACATTAATTTGGGTGAAAACTCTCGACCAAGTAAGGACAAGGAGCAATCAGCAATTCTTGCAGCTAAGGCGGCTGAAGCTGATGCGGCCAAGATGGAGGAGGCACTTAGATGGCTGCTCGATCTTCTCCGCAAGATTGCTACGGGTTATTACGAGCTCGCTCTGTATAGACCCCCGGAGGCAGTCCATGCTTTTCAGTCAATTCCCAAGGTCCAGCAAGAAACGCCTTGGGTCCTTTCTCACATGGGCAAGGCCCAGTTGGAGCAATCGGCGTTTGTCGAAGCGGAAAAGTGTTTCAGAAAACTACGGTCTGTTGCCCCCGCACGACTCAAGGACATGGAGTTGTACTCGACAATTCTCTGGCAGCTCAAGCGTGAGGCGGATTTGTCTTTTCTCGCACATGAACTTATTGATGTTGCTTGGCATTCTCCTGAAGCTTGGTGCACACTCGGCAACGCTTGGTCTCTTTCACAAGACCACGAGCAAGCTTTGCGCTGCTTTAAGCGCGCTACCCAACTCAATCCCAAGTTTGCCTATGCCTTTACATTACAGGGCCACGAGCACATGGACAATGAAGAGTACGAAAAGGCGCTCACGGCGTACCGAATGGCTATTCTGGCAGACCGCCGTCATTACAAGGCGTACTTTGGCATTGGCCAGGTGTACAGGAAATTGGGCAGCTTTGACCGTGCCTTTATGCACTACAAAATGGCAGCTGATATCAACCCATCGAACCCGGTTCTGCTGTGCGCGATTGGCACGGCACTGGAGAAGCAAAAGGACCCGGATGAGGCGCTCCGATACTACAGCAAGGCGACCGAATTATTCCCCAAGGCTACTGACACTCGGTACAAGAAGGCTCGCGCGCTGATGACAATTGGAGACATGGATGGGGCGCGGCACGAGCTACTTATTCTCAAGGACCAGGTTCCTGACGAGGCGCCAGTTCACTTTCTTTTGGGTAAACTGTATAGAAACACGAACCAGAAGCAGTTGGCCGTGCGACATTTTACTAGTGCTCTTGCGCTGGATCCCAAGGTGAGTTTTTATTGTCTTGGGTCGGTCGAAGATTTGAATGGGCATTATGCTAACGAAATACAGGCTTCTATACAGATCAAGGAGGCGATTGAGAGCTTTGAGGAGGATATCCAAATGGATGATTCTTATCTCTGAGTGTAACATGATTTTACATGGTGTACTTATGACGGACAAACGAACGACTTCATACTTAATGTGTGGCAATGGATGGGGATTATCATGGGCCTTTTATTTTATTTTTATTTTTTTCTTTTCGCTGGGCGGACCTTTTAGCTTCTGTTTCTCACTTCCCTATCATTCTTTTTTCATTTTGTTTCTTTTCTTGAGTGTATATTCAATGCACAATACCCAGGTAGTGGTTTTGGGTTTGGATGGAGACTCTATTTTATATGTACAAACAACGGCGATGTTGATGTGATTAAGATTTCTTTCTTCTGATGAGTGATTCGTCGGATTTTCTTTACCTAGAGTTGGGCTATTTTTTTTGGACCTAGTGCTGACTTGGTCTTTTGTGGCATTCTTACATAACAATCTATGAGCATTCTTTTGTGTGGGACAAACATTAGCTTTGATGTATGCGTATTTGGGGGTGTTCGGTGGGTGGATGGTGAGACTTTGCAAGTGATACTTCATCTTCTCGGTTTCCTGGAGTTTCTAAGCTACGCCAGAATCTAGTATATGGACAACAACGTCTATGTCTTTCAGTTTAGCGCGTTTACCCACGAAAACACAGCGTCTCTTGAGAATCAGAAAAATGGGCCATGCGAGAGGCAGTAGAATAAACTATAGAATTCAGAATATGTACGAATGCGTTCTGAAAATAGGGCATGAAGACTATTATATTGGCTCGACATGAAGATACAATCAGAGCCGACGCTCGACGACAATTGTTTCTTTGACGTGTGCATGTGCTTCTCTTTTTTCTTCCTCTGTATTTCTAAAATGCCTTGTATAGGCATTGCGGGTTCTTATATTGAAACACTGCATGTGCCCCGTAGTTTTGGCGGCAGTTAGGTTTAACGCACTATTTCCCGATTAGGAGCTACGGTGAGACCCACTGTTTCTCCTTCGACTTCCTTATTTGAGTTATAAATATGAGTTGTTAAAAAATGCACCTGCATTTGTAGGTAGGCACAGCTTTGGTAACTGCAAATGTACCGGTACAGTCTTTTAACACCCGTTCAAGTACATACAAAGACAGTGCGAGAGACAACATGACGTTATTGGAAGCTGACTAGCGGAACTGATAGCGGAGTTGAAGCACAAAGAAAATATCACCTTATAGACTGGTGATCTTTAAGAAGAGGTATGTAATAGCTGTGAAGTTGACTTGGCAAATACCAAATATTAATAGGTTACAAGTGTGTACTCTCAGCTTTGTGTTGGGCTGCTTCAAACGTATCGATAGTTTTATTTTCTCATTTTTTTATTTTGTTTTCCAGTTCTTTGACCATTTTATATTTTCAGCCATGTGATATTTATTTTTATTTGTTTTTGCTGGCTGATTTAGAGAGTAGTCGCAAGCCCCCCTGATGTGTATTTAACTCTTGCACACCTTGACCTGCCACATCCCAAAAACCTTCCCCTCTTTTTTTCCTTTCTTCTCTTTTCCTTCTTCTCTGGAAAGGCTGACCTTTATTCCCCCAACGTCATAACTACCTTTTCGTCGCCACGCATTTTCGCATCTTCTTTTTTCGATCTTTTTTTTCTTTTAACTTTTATTCATCATGTCTGGACGTAAGTTACTTAATCTATATCCACATACCGACGCGATTTAATTGACGGTGCATCCTCGACACGACGCGTCAATCCACTGCTTGACGCGACGAGTGCACTTTAACCCATTTCCCCCATCTGACATCATTGTCGCCCATCAATCGTTATCGACCTCTATTGTCTTCTACGTCAATCAATTCATCATCTAACTCCCTCTTTCACAGGTGGTAAGGGCGGTAAGGGTCTTGGTAAGGGTGGCGCTAAGCGTCACCGCAAGATTCTCCGTGACAACATTCAGGGTATTACCAAGCCCGCCATTCGTCGTCTGGCTCGTCGTGGTGGTGTCAAGCGTATTTCTGCTAGTAAGTCCTTCTTTTCATGCAACACTCCATGACAAATCTAACAATTCTCCAGTGATCTACGAGGAGACTCGTGGTGTGCTCAAGTCTTTCCTGGAGGGCGTCATCCGTGATGCCGTCACTTACACCGAGCACGCGAAGCGCAAGACCGTCACCTCGCTTGACGTTGTCTACGCCCTGAAGCGCCAGGGCCGTACCCTGTACGGTTTCGGTGGTTAAGCAGCTTGCTTCTGGCCTGTCCTCTACGCTCGCTTTGTATTCGACTTTCCATCTCGCTCATCTCGAACTCAGCCTACTAGCTTGGTACATTGACGCCGGATGCGTGGTGGTTGGCGGCTACAGACTATGTTTTTGTCGCTACTTGCACAAAGTTGGACAGCTGGTTTCGTACAGAAAGTGGGCTTTTGCTTTTTCTATTGTTTGATTTTTTACGCAATTATCGTTTTTTTTTTTCTTTTTGCTAGGGAAGATGCTGTCTTATCAGGACATTGTGCCTTTACAATTATTTTTTTTTTAGTTTTGTCTTTCCAACATATCTAACAACGGCGTTCATGGGGAAGGATACATAACGGATTGAGCAAATGAATACATTGGTTCCACGGGCCGTTTACTGATTATACATTGTATCGTCATAGTCGTCACAAGTATCTTAAGTGAATGAATTTCAGTGAAGCAATCAGTGATATTACACCTTACCAGTCGCCAATAATAAACAAACTCCCCAACGCCATAGAACAGGCTGGCCGTGGCCAAGAATAGAAGATGGTACAAACAAGATCCGAGAACGCCCTCAAAAATAACAAAACCCTCGCTCATCGCCCTCATCCATGGACTATAGATACTTCCGTCCTGCTGCCGCCACTCTTTGTCTAAATATGGGGCTGGTGACTTGCGTATTGACTTGGTAGAACGGGTTCATGATGGCCTTGACCCAGTTTTCGTAAACTTCGAGAAAGAAGCTCTTGACAGCCTCTTCGGTTGCGGGACTCGTGGGGTTTGCGCCGACAGCGGCTGATGACGATCGCGATGACGGAGCAGGTTGCGAGGGTTGGTGGAGGAGCAGGAATTTGACGTTGGCACCAGTGATGAAGCACGAAACGTAGTTATTAAAGAAGCGGTCGATGCATTTAAGATACCTACACATCACTCTGTTAGCGGGACCCGTGACATGAAGGCAGAGAGGCATACATCTGCCCAGTGCCCCATTGAGACTCCTCGACAATGTCTAGACTGCTGTGCAGAATGAACTGGTTTAAGTGGTATAGCTGGTCGTTAAAGCGCGGTGTGCCGTCGCCGCCTTGCTTGGACGTGCCGAATTCGTGTTCAAAGAGCGGGTTATCCGAGGTACCGACGATGGCAAAGTAGTATGACATTTTGGGAGAGGGGTGGTTTGGACGGGGGTCGCTGTTGGGGGAGCTTCTGTCGCAAAAGATCTGGATGATGCGGGTCTAGACGGCGCTGAAAGGGCAGAGTAGCGTTTGTTTGGTAAATCGGCGTCGCTAGCTTGAGGGGGCGTTTTTCTTTGAGAGATCTAGTTAGTCTTGCTTCAATCCACGCCTCTTGAAGCTTGGTCTGTTATAATATGCTTGTTCACTAGACCCCGTCATCCACTTTCCTTGTAGCCCTCTGGAAGCCCGCCTATGTCGCATCCGTAAAAGCGGGGCAAAATTTGCCCAGCTGTGCCATGATTGGCTGCAAAACCATCACCAAAAAAAGTCAATGGGCACTGCATTCGACTTTTTGCAAAAGTGGGCGGAAAGTCAGAGAAGCGGTTAAACGTCTTGCGTCGTACCAACCCGCCGTCTGTCCACCAATTTTCGACTCTCTTCATCGACAAGTGACAATCGCCGACTCCGACCCCGACGATCTCCCCCACACAAACACACGCGCACAATGTTCGGCGCCTTCCGCATGACCAGCCCGCTGTCCAGCGGCCTGCTTTGGAAAATCCCATGGCGTTTGTCCAAGTTCCAGAAGCGCCGGCACCGCGATCGACTGCGTGCATCGATGGTGTTGTTGATACGCTGAGCACGCCATGGCCAAGCAGGGTCAGACGGTGGCAGCGCTTGAGCACTGGAAGGAGAATATGCCGACGGAGGAGCAGATGCAGGCGCGCGACAAGTATACCATGTTTGACCGCAAGGTGAAGGGGTACCGCAAGGGAATTCACAGTGAGTGCTACTGGGGGGGCTTCTTGGGGTCTCCAGTGAATTTGTATGGGTGACTAACTAGTTGGCAGAGCTTCCAAAGTGGACGAGAGTGTCGCAGCGTGTGAACCCGCCGGGTTACTGAGCAGCGCTTTGTCTGGTTGTTTTGTTTTGTTTTTCTTTTCTTCTCGTTCCCTTTCTGCATCTCTGTTTTATCGTTGCTTTATGTCGTTTACGGCTCCCGGTCTGTGAATTCCCATGCCATTGCGTTGTGGATGCGGTACGTTGGCCGTTGTCACATGGGCGAACGGGACAGTTTCCTTGTATATTATCTACCACCGAGTCTCGGAGCCGTCGTCTTGGCTAGGTTGTCGGAAGATTTCTTTTTACGGCGGCTGAGCGAGCCAAGATCTCAAGGGTCTCTTTGACCAAAACTACATTGTACTTTTACATTCTTGAATGGAAACCCAATCAATACACTATCATCGCCAAGTTGTACCGAAACTTTGAAGTGAGCATGTATGCTGGTTGACAGAAAAGGCAAAGCGCTCTATTGTGCTCGTTAGGCAAGCAAGAAGGGTGCACCTTTAAGCTCTCGTTTCTCAATAAAAGATATCAAATCACATAAATGTTAGTCTCACTATGGGTCTTGTTTTCATTGGTAAAGCGGCCATCGTCGCATATACTATCTACGTTCTGTGAAAGCCTAGACTACTAGAGTTTCAATGGCTTGCCAAGCCCCTAATCTTGCCATGAGCAAACCGAGTGTTGAAGCGAAAGCTCACCAGGAACATAACGACAAGGCTGAGCAAGATGCAAACAGACGGCCAGATAAGCTATGCTAGCAAGAGCCAGATGCTCATAAGCGCGCCTGCTGCCAAACCAAAGGCGCGGAAAATGTGCGGGTAAACTGTGCTTTCGCTGCAAAAAGAAAAGGGCCCACCGGACGCCCAAAACGCGAATTAGAGAAGCTTTCTATAAAATGCTTTTGGCGAGGGCTGAAAAAAGGCACGAAAAAAAAATACAGAGCTTCAAGAAAGTTGCTCTGCAACATTGAATCAGTCGCTCATCAAGCCTTGCTCCTTTGCCATCGCTGTAATTCAAAAGATAGGCAGACTTTTTCAGTGGAGTCACGGGCCTTTGCTTATTTGCATCCGCCTTATTTATTATTTGGATGATCTAATCGTTTCCTTCTTTCCTTGTCCGTTTTTCTTTTATCATCACGAGTGACGACAACGAACAATACATCGGCTTTGTTTCATCGAGACGGCGGCAGTTTTTTTTTTTCAAGTTTTTTTTTTTTTCCTTTTTTCTTTGCGCTCTGCTTGCCTCTATGCAGGCTTATTTGCTTTGAGCCAAACAGAATCAACAGCACCACCGACAGATATTCCGTGGCCAACAAAGACGAGACTCGCGACTAGACGACTTTTATACCCTACCAACATCTTTATCACCGGCCGCCCACCATGCCCAAAGTAAAGGCTTACACCCCGTCATATCTGGCACCTGGTGCCGCTGGACACGCTTTGTTTGCGGCTGGCAGTGAGCCGAGTTCGCCGTACACCGGGAAGAAAAAGGGCGGTCGCAAGTCTCACATGGGCGCTCGCCGCACCATTGCCCGTCGCGGTACCGAGTTGTTTGTAGCCAGCGGAAGAGAAATTCGCTGGGGCGACCTGGCCTACTTGAAAGACGTGCAGGAAGCCCGTCGCACACGACCGCCAAGAAATGGCATCGTCGTAAAGGTTGAGGATGCTGATGATGCGTTTAGTGCTGCCTCAGATGAGCTGGCTGCTGGTTATAGAGTAAGCTGCTGAGCCCCCTCCTCCCATATTGTAGACGCTCTGTTAACCGTTGGTCTATCATATAGTACATCAAGATTCCCATCGCCGACGACATTCGCCAAATTTCGATATCACCCAATGGCAACTATCTTGCCGTGCTCACTGTTCACACTTGCCACATAATGGTTATACCCGATTCATCGCATCTCAGCGCTCAAGACACGGCGCCCATCAAGCCCAAGATCTGGACTCTTGGCCCCACGACCCATGTTACTACTAAGCCGGCCATTGCCTCGGCCTGTGGCACCGCTCGGTGTCGATGGCAGCTGCATCGTGACAGTCTCTGAAGACGCCATTGTGCGTGTGTGGGAACTATCCATGTCGGACCGCTGGTCGTTTGACCAGCCCACACTCGACATTGACATGAAAAAGCTGGCCGACGGTGTTATACTGGAGCAAAGCTATTCGTCGTCAACAAATACCACCAACGCGGGCTTTTCGCCCGACTCTTTTGAGATGGAAGTGGCCTCGGCGTGCTTCGCGTCGCGTTCGTCCAGTGGCTGGTCGCCGTTTACACTGTGGGTTGCAATGCGCGAAGGCGATATTTACGCTTTGTGCCCGTTGCTGCCACAAAAATGGTCGGCCCCTCCGGCCCTGATGTCGTCGCTGTCGCTGTCTGTGGCGGAGAAGCTGGGCGCTCTGGATAGCGGTGCAAATGTCAGTGAGTACGAGAAGCTCCTGGTGCAGCAGCAGGTGTCGTGGATGACAGAGGTTGATGCACAGGAACCCATGACCTCTCAGGCTATTCCTGGAGACGCCCCGGTGGAAATCTTTACTAGACCTAGCAAGCCCGGGGCTTGCCCTCGTTTACAGGGCCCCTTTGATATTTGCGCCGACCTAGAGGACCAGGAGGACATTGACTCGGAGTACACAGATATTATGGTCATTGGTCCCAAGATGGAAAGTGGTGATGCCGAGTTTGACGATTACTCTGACGCTGAGGGCGCCGACAACGAGGGCCTGTCACTGTCTATTGTCTGCCTGCTATCCACGGGCGGCCAGGTCAAGGTTTGCCTGGATATCGACGGTGTTGAGGCGCAGTGGCTTCCGTCCAAGACCAACAAGACCAATCTGGGAAAGCTGCTTGCTTCTGTACCCGAGTCGAGCCTGCTTTTGTACCAGGCCATGGACAGTATTAACACGGCCGACTCGAGCTCCGAGAGCTGGCCCGTGTTTAGCCCTGATGTCATTACCAAATACGCTTTTTACGTCACGCACAATGTTGGCATCACGTACTTTTCGCTAGCGCCATGGGTGTTCCGCCTAGAGAGCGAGCTGCAAAACACTAGTGCCGGCTCAGAATTCCGTATTGGCATGTTGATGCCGAGCCACAGCTCCACCCGCGAGCTTCTTTACATGGACACTACAGCGACACCGTCTAGCCAACTGGCAGCCTCCGTTGCGGTTAACGACCCCGATGTTGGCTACGGTATTATTTCGTCTACGCCTTACGAGCCTGTCATGCTCCTCTTTGATCTCCCCGAGGAAGAGTTTACGGCAGACTCCACTCCCAAGACACCAGACAATGTTGAAATCGAAGAAGCTGCTATGACCGAGACACTTCCACAGCCCCTATTTTCTTACGAGGCCCGGCCTGCCTATACGCCATCTCACGCTTTTAGCCAGCAGTCGATGCTTCCAGTGTTTATCGACCGGCTCAAGTCGTCCAACCGTCGCGTTGCTATTACGCAGGAATTACGCCTTAGCCCAATGACACTCCAGGTGCTGACGGATGTGCATCAGATCCTTAGTGAAGAGACACACTCGCTAGGATTAGCGGCGTCAGATCTCTTCCTCAAGTGCGAGCACCTGCATACCGAGATGCGTGTACAGCTTTCCAAGGCGGCCGAAATCAAGTCTCGTATTGACAAGATTGTTGGCGGCGACGACGAGCCTAGCGACAAGGAGCGTATCGACACACGCCTTGCACAGGCGCAAGCCCGCCAGATCAAGCTGGCCGAGAGGCTCGAGACGCTACGCAAGAATGCCAACGGCGCATCGAAGCGCGAGCTGAGCTACAAGGAGCGTGCATTTATTGACGAGGTGCAGACACTCGAGACACGGGTGCTGGGCAAGGAGGCGTCGTCGCTGTCGCTGTCAGCGCGCAAGCCGAATGCGCGCATCACGCTG
>JACYXV010000458.1:0-14333 GCA_016859225.1 Thielaviopsis cerberus | reverse complement strand
GTAGCTGTACATCGATCGATGCTCAGACGTACGTAGCTGTACATCGATCGAGAGCTCAGCTTGCGAGCAAGCGCCTTGCCGTAGAGGTCCTTCATTTCACGCTTCTCCTCGGTGCCGGCTTCAGTCAGGACCATAACGATTTCGTCCTGGCCGCAGCCAGGGCCAATCAGCTTGAGCGCGTTGTCAACGTCGGTGATGGCGTTCTTGGGTTCGCCGTTCTTCAAACTAGTTAAGGCGCGGTTTGTGAGGAGAATGATGACGAGAGGGTGTGTGGGCGGCAGAGCAGAGAGAGACGACGAGTACGACTGGTGTGCAGATGCATAGTCGCCACGCTTAAAGTGTGCTGTGCCCTGGAGACGGTGCTGTGTGGATGTCTGCAGAGCCAATGGTGAAAGTGCAGGAATTTGCCGTGTCGGTCTCGGCGTGGGCTTTGCGGGCGAAGGTCTGCGCGCCGGCGGTATCTGCTGTGGAGCAGGGCGCTGCGGCAGTGTCTGCTGGGGCTTTGGCGCCGAAGACGAGCCAGAGCCGAGCAAATCTCCCTCCATAAGAGAGACGTAGGCTTGGGAGCCTCCGCTGGAGGTGGCTGAGGGCGGTTGCGTCGCTTATTAGGACTGACATAGCCGCCAAGATCGTCGTCTTCCTTGGCTAGTCGTCCAAGTCTAGTGCGTGGCTCGGGGCGCGCTGGTGGCGCAGGCTGGGCCTGTTGCTGCCATTTTGGACCACCCGGAGCAACAGCAGGTGATCGTTCTCGTGATGACGACTGCGCTGGCTGTCTGCTTGAACTCGAGCCCCTTACGCCACCAGGTCTGCCGCCAGACTCCAACATCATGGCTTCATCGGTGGCGCGCGATGAGACTGGTTTTTCGGCATGCATCTGGGCCTCGCGCATCCACTTTGGCTGGCTGGGGTCCCCTCCGACCGTACCCTCGTGATTGAAGTCCGCCATGGCCTTTTGCACTTTCTTTTGACCAGTCTTCCACAGCGAATTGGCCGTCTTGAACAGCTGGCCAGAAACAGCAGCCATAGTCTTGGACAAGTCCTCGCCTCCAGCACCCATCCATGCGGGATTTGTGCTGCTCTCGCCGCCTCTCTCCTGCTGTTGGCGACGATGCGACTGGTCGGAAGTCTGGCTTGATTTACCTGACTTGCCTTGTGCCTTTTCCTTGGCCTTACGATGCGCATCGTCTAGAAGCCAATTGGCAGCAGCCTGAACATTGACACCGGCACCGCTCTCTGTCAAACCTCTACGAGCATCTTCGGCGGTAAACCCGTAGGCCACGAGCTGCTCAACGGCCGCATCAAAGGCAGGGTTCCCAGTGTCACCGCGCCGCGACCGCACAGGCTGAGGCTCATCTTCCGAAGAAGAGTCAGAGTCCTCAATGGCGCGGCCAGGTTCGGGCTGACTTTTCGGTACGGGCTTCTTGCTTCTCGCACGTGTTTCCTCTTCAGCCAAGCGCCTGGCTTCCTGTTCGCGGCGCACCTCTTCAACAGGACGGGCAAGATCCCCCAAGAAATCAATATCATCGTCGTTCGCGATCGGAGCAGGAGAAGGAGTCGAGGCAGGCTTGGGTTTGAAGCTGTTGAGGCCAAATGGATCGTCTTCTTCCGCAGCAAAGGGCAAACCACTGGAGTTCGTATTAGCAGCCCAGTTCGTAGGGTTGGACAAGTCAAGGCCGGTGTTTTTGTTAACTGGGGTGTCGGCAGGTGGAGGGTAGTGGCTAGCGTTGTCGACCTTGGTCTCAGCGCGGAAGGCAGCAAACAAGTCGTCGTCGTTGGAACTGGCTTTACTTTGGGGTGTGGAAGATTTGACAGTAGCCGCAGCCAAAGGTGGCGCAAAAGGAGACGCAAAGCTCGACGTCGAGCCGGGATTCGAAAAAACAGCAGTTGAAGAGGGCGTCCCACCCTGCGAGCCTAGCTGGTCAAAGTTGAATTGCGACGCTGCTAGCTTTCGCTTCTCTTCCTCCTTGTGCCGCTTCTCGGCCTCGAGCCGCTCTTGTTGTTCGCGCAGCGACAGTTTCGCAGTGGAAGATGCCGAAGAGCTTTTAGCAAAGTTCATCAGATTGCTAAAGCTATCTTGGCCGACGGTAGGCTTTGCAGCAGCTGCTGCTGCTGTCGCAGGAGTGGGCTTGGAGACGTTGCTGGTGGTTTGCGAAAGCGGTGTGCTGCGACCAGAGCCAAACGGTGACGAAGAAGCATGGAAAGAGTTGTACGAGCTCATGTTGTTGGAAGAATTGATGGAGTTCAGGTTGGAGGAGGGTTTAGCTGTCTGATTTGGCGTCGATGACGACCAGGTCAGACCTGAGAGATCGTCCATGGCGGGTGGTGATTGGTGCTGTGGTGAGTTGAATAGAGTGATTATTGTTTATGAAACCATTTAACGAGACACAATCGAAGGATACCGGCTTCCAAGGTGGAAAATATGATAGGCATAAATGGCCCAATTGAGGCTTAATGGTTCAAGTCTTTCGTCAGTGGCGTTATAGCTTCGCTTTGCTTGTGAAGCTCAAGTCGTCGCCCTGGATTAGTGTCGCAGCATGCCAGGTGGCGACATTCAGGTTCCTCGATTTGTCAACTGCCAACTACTAACCCTATTAGTTAGCAACCCTAAAGATTCGCGACTATAAAATAAACCTATTTGACAAACATTTAACAACTTGATCAATCAATGAAATTAATTTACAATATCCACTCGTGACATTGGCAAGTGAGACCGTCGTATATTCCCTTACGGAGTCGACAGACGTTGAAAAGTACAACCAATTAACTGGCATGTGAGACTCTTATGGCAAAATCGTCCTGAGCAACCCTCTGACACTGTACCTGATCTACATGTTGACCAACCGAGTTATAACCTACAGATGAGCAGAAATTTGTCTCTTTTTCATGCACAGGTAAATTGCGTCTGGGTTTGAAGCAGATTGAGGGGCAAAACTTAATTGAGACCGTGGTAGTTTTAACTTGTGTGGTGGCGTACCTTGGAGGAGGCCCTTTAAGCTGCTTTTGTCGAGCTTTGTGCGTGCTGTTTCGGAGTAGACGCCAATTTGATAGCCTACATGGAGAAAAGCGACTACTTGGCTTAGGAGTAGCTTGACTGTCAAACCTAAGGAACTGGAAACATGGAACGCTATTGACCCCTGTATGCGAAGTACTCTAGAGTCAGAAGCACTGCATCCTTGATATCAGAAGGGACCCTATCAGAATGCCAGCGAGAGGCAATCGTGTGATTTAAGGGCGCTGGCGGTTACATGAAGGAGAAAGATTGCGTGTAATGTAATCGTAGTTTCTTTGTCGCACATGAAGAATGCGACCAGAGCTAGAAGGATTAGACTAGGGCTCTTCTCCTTCAATAATGTATTACGCATGCCATGTTAGCAGGGCTAGGCCACGATTTGTTAAACAGTCTCGAAAGCCTGACCAGGAGCCCAGGTCACTGGACGGAAGACATGGCTCAGTTAGCCAGGCAGAAGCGAATAATAGTAACGATTACCCTCAATACAACCGTCAGTGAAAAGCCATGCGAGCAAATGACAGCCGGAGTTTAAGTTGCAATAATTTTACAGGAAACACTAGCAGCAAACTAGACAGGAGTTACTGATCACATTAAACTTTAAACAGGCGAACGAGAATGAGACAACTCGCGAGACTTTTGCGTGACTGACATGCAGTTTGCAGTGACATGTCAGGAACAAGACGATCATACAGCAACTCTAACCTTGTTTCTAGTACTGTGAATATGAAAAGAATAACTCTTGAATAGCGGCAAGTTCAAATGAGAAATAGGCAGTAAAGTAAGTGGCAGGGATAGATATCTGCAGTCTTTAAGTAATATGCAGTGATGTCCCAAACAGCAAGAGAAGCTGGGAGCCGCCATATGAAGCAGGGTAACGACCACTCAGGAGAGACTTTTGTTTTCTAGATTATTCTAGCATGATTGAGAAGCTAGGGGGAGAAGCAATCTGCAAAGACTTTTTCATTTTCTTTTGAAAAGGACATGCCGCGAGCCGCATCAACGTCTTGGAAGAGAGAGTGACTGGAGATAGAGAGCTTGGCAAGCACATTTTTGCTTCAACAAGCTGGGCAAGCTGAGCTGGCGTTTACAAGCCGCCGCTGGGCTATGACTGTGGCGTGCCGTGGATGCCTGATTTGTGTGACGCTGGCCCCTTTGTGTGCCGTGCTGCTGCGGTTTGATGCAGCTGGAAGGGGGCAATATGTGTTTCTTTGGTTGACGGTGGGCTTGAAAAGTGCCACCATCCATAAGAACCACCTCTGGCAATATAGAGCCACAATATTACAAGTAAAGTGTTAACGTACAAAATCCTAGAGGATGAAGTGAAAACAAAAGCACAGGAGCCGAGTCAGAGCTGATCCGTGGTGCAGTTTTTGCAGTTGGCCGGAGAAAAATGAAAGGCACGCGAAAAAAGCAACGAGCGGTAGCATTTCTTTGACTTGCTTCTGTTATCAGGCTCGTACCGAGAAAACAAATAGGGTATGCAGGAACAAAGCGCAGCAGAGAGAAGATTGCGACTCTATGACAGGTGTCGAGATGGAGTATGGAGTCCGAGCCATTACAACTCATCACAGACGCTTCTGACGATAACCCTTGGTGTATGCAATACCGAGTGCACAAAGAGCGGTACACGGAATGAAGCCATTTGCAGCTTAGGTGGCTTTGTGCGCATGAATAAGGCGCGGCACCAAGATGCAAAGTGCATGAAGAGGCATCAATCAGCAGACGCCGAGGTGAGAAACGAATCCAAAAAGCTTGGATGGGTAGAAATACTGGCAAAAGGTCAAGGCCCTGTGGTGATCTGTTTCGTAAGAGTAGTCAATATAAAGACAGCCAAAGTCATTTGTATACACCACGAGCGACGAGGTATGGGGGTTTTGTCACCGATTTAAGTAGTGATCAGTGTTTGTTTGCGCGCAAATCCCGATCCATGGAAACAAATTGTCAAGTAGAACAACCCGAAACTAGAGGCAACAAAAGGCGACAAATTCAAAAGCGAAATAAGCAAGGAATAAGTAAAAAGAAAACAAAAGGCCTCCTTTTTGCTGGCAATTGGTTGTTATACAGGCTCAGGGCTGTCGGCTGGTGGTTCCTCTGCATTTGCCTATCGTTCGCCATTAACGCTTTGCCGCCGGAGTTTTCCTAAGAGTAAAAATGCCAAAGACAAGGCGACTTTCGATTCGCTAAACAGCGCAATTTCAAATAATAGAGAGGCACTTGGAGGATTCAAACTCAAGGGTTGTTGTATTGTAGGTGAAACACAAAGAAAAGCGACCCTTTCAGGCCATGAAGAAAGACAGGTACAGGGTACCAGGGGACCAGGAGATGACGTTGCCGGTTCAAGCCGAAAATTACGGGCATAAAGGTGATTGCTATGCGTCACTAAATGAAGGTGAGCCGTGATATGCGATATCTTGGGGTTAGTCGTTGAATATTGAATGGCATGTAAAAATGTCAGCCTTGCTAGGTATTTCCAGGTATTTTCCACTTTGATACGGAGCCTAAACACTGCAAACTCTAAAAGTGGGCCTGCCAGTCGTTCCAACCAATAGAATCTCATTCGTTCCTGGCGACAACCCATCCCCTCAAACTTTAATTCCATCAGCCCACTAGAGGAAGAGGCAAAAGTGTGACTCTAAAAACAGGCACTCTGGGCTCTGCGTAGTACCAGAGGTAGAGGCTTGTGCTGTGCCAGCGCCAGTCGTGGGTCTCTATTAGTACCGATCGAGGCCATATAATGGATGACTTGGTCAGGCGTTTGATTGATCAGGACTGTGTGTAAATGCCAGACAGGGCTTATTTTGCAAGTCTTGTCTGCTGTCCTGCCAGTCTACAGGAGCCAACGAGTTCTGGTTTGCTGCTAAAGAAAATGGGACGCGAAAACCCGTGTTGCAGCGGCTGCGCCGTTTGGGCTTTCCTACATCTGGATATTAATAAAAGCATCCAAGCACAATGCCTTGAGCACTGTTGAAAATGAGCGCACACGAAATGAACAGGCTGATTGGACTGCTTGATGAACTGCGTTGAGGGAGGGCGGTGGAATGTGCGAGTGAATCTATACCGGGTTCAACCAGCTCAGCTTGCCACCTCGTGACTGGCGTAGCTTCTCTATGTGTTAACCCTTTCTCACCTACACATCTTCGGGTTACGCGTGCTGGAATGTAGCAATTCATATTTCTACGCCCAAACGTTTGTTTTCTTCCTTGCCCAGAAATTGCTTCTGCCTCTGCACTACCACGGGGACTTTATTCTCCTCGGCAGAAAATAGACTTGCCAAGACCGCCATTTTGCTTCTGCTTCATGAAATAAACACCACGTGCCTGTGACTCCATCTCAAAGCTTCCTTTTGAGAGCTGGAAATCAATTAATAGATAAGAAACATTTGTTCGTGACTTGTGAGAAACAGCGCAATGGAAGGTAACTTTGTTGCGCATACAATTCTAGCAGCGTGACGTCAATTACCTCTCTTTTCCCCTTAGGCTGCGCAGAACGAGGCAACTCGTTTGGTGGTTTTTGCATAAACCATAAGCTCACTAGTCCTAAGCACTGACTGCATAGTGGCCAGTGGCTTGTATGGGCAGTATACAGTGAGTACAAAGAGCCACTCTTCTCCACCATTCTTGTGATGCTGTGCTGGGAATAGGCCAAATCTGAGGCACAGGCGAGCAGGAGTTGTTTTCTCCATCGTCTCATTTTCTGTTGTGGCTAACAGGGACGAGAAAAGAGGTGAGCGGGCGGAAGAGAAATGTTCATGATACGGAAGATAGAAGAACGTCACCAGAAAAAAGAACAGAAATAGAATATCGGAGAAATGGGCCGTGGAATTATACAGCCATCAAGTGTTGTTCGGACAAATCTTGGGGGAGAAGAACATCGGGACGGGCTATAGGAAAGCCCCATCTTGGCAAACTTCAAAGGAAATTCACTACACACATGGCCTCTGTACCTGCATATACCCTAAGCTGGTATGGCCCAGCCAATATCCGCTATATAACGAATAAACGATGTATCACAGCGTTTTACACCATCCAACGGAGCTGCCCAGGAACAGCGCCAATCTCTGGAACCATGTCTCTTGACCTGGCGGCTCTGTTTCCCATCTCTATTGTTGATTCAGCGGACATGAGAATCGTGCAAAGAATCCCCTACGTAAAAGTTCCTGTAGAGAGTAAGAAAAAAGACTTGCAGCCACATATACTGCCCTTTGCTGTGACTGGTCGACTGCCGAGGTCCTGCAACCTCACACTTTCGTCTCGTCAAGTTCTTGTTCAGCTGAGTGGTATAACCAATTTGATATTCGTGCTTGTAATACAAAGCCACCTCTTTGTCTGACTTGCCTTTTCATTCATTCTACCCCTAGTCTTAATTCAGTCACCCTCAAACCGAACTCACACCAGATCCCCCCTCTTCCTGGCCCCATGTCCTGGTCCGGGTTTCTTGTTGTCTCTACTCTGCCTTTGCTCCCCCCCCATGTTCTTTTTTGGGACCCCTAGTCTTTTTCTGAGATGCTTTTCTCCTTTACTTGCCGTCTCTTTTCTGTTTGTCAATGCCCTCTATCTAGCAACTAATACCAGAAAATGTGCCGAGAGTGGTATTACTGTACCAAGCGCTCCTTTCACCAGAGCCAAGAACCAACACCCAAACGATGTTTCGGACTTGCTCTTTTATAGAAAACCAGGCGTGATGCCATGTTTCTGCTTTGGACCCTCTCTTTTCTTCTCTCCTGCTTCTTTCTTTCTCTTTAGTTTATATATCTCGTGGTCTGCGACTTTCTCCAAAGACTATCTCACGATAGTTTTGGCTCCCTTCATTTCTTCTCGCCTCTTATTTTGGGCACTTCATTCTTTCTTTGCCTGGCAAATTTTAGTTGTCCAGTCTGTTTTCATTCATTTCGCATCATAGCCTGTCTTTTTTGCCTTTTCTTTCTCCAACTAGCTGCGTGTGTTCCGTGAGCATCTCTTCTTGCTATTTCTCTCTACAATCTTTCTCTTCAACGCCACTAAAAACGTTCATTTCCATTTACATTACGTTACGCCGTGATTCCAATCTTTGATACCCATCCTTCAATCTTGCCCTGCTCTTCATATTGCTACAAGACCTCATATCCTTTTGTACCACTTTTGACCTGCTCAAATCTTATGAAAAGGGATTGCAACTTTCTATATTACGCTCGCCCTTTCTCTGCTCAGCATTCCTAGGGTTCTCATCCATTTCCCTGTGGAATCCAGACGGCCTATTCAAGTTTGTGTATCTTGCTTGGGCATAGCCTGTGAACAACACCAACCAGACTGTGGATTGGTCATTGTCAGCCATATTGGTTCCTGATCCTGCTGCTGGTTTGCTTGGCCGAGTATTAGAATCAGACCTCCTCACTTTATTCGATCCCCTCTTCACACTACATTGCTGTGATTTGTCGCCTTTGGTAAGCCGCCTTGTTTGATATTGCAGTATGTGCCTGTGCTAACTGCCTCATTCCACAGACGGCACTTTTCTCTTTTCCTTTTTTCTTCTGTACTCAAACATCTACCCACGATGAAGTACTCGCTCATCACACTGGCCTCCAGCCTTGGTATGGCCTCGGCCTTTTGGCGTATGGAGTGCCCTTACCGCTCAGGAAATGCCCGCCTAGACCCCATCATGAACCCCGACAGCCTCAGTGTGCACATGCACTCTATCTACGGCTCAGGAGGCTTCACTAGCTCTGCCACCTTTAGCCAGCTGCAAGCCTCATCGTGTACCTCGTGTCGTGTGACTCAGGACAAGTCAGCCTACTGGACGCCCTCGCTGTATTTTCAAAACGGCACCAACGGCGAGTTCACCGAGGTCAGCGAACAGGGTGGTCTACTGGCTTACTACTTCCTCAACTACAAGAACATCACCGCCTTCCCCGAGGGCTTCCGCATGATTGCCGGCAACAACACCCGCCGCACCTTCAACACTGGCGATCCGACCCAACCCGACCCGCCCAAGTCCAACTGGGCCGCTGACGGTATAACTAGCCAGGAAGCCCTTGCAGAGCGTGCCATTGGCTTCAATTGCCTCAACTACAACAAGGAGGGAGAGTCAACCCTGTACCGTCACTACCTACCTGAAAAGTCGTGGCTGGACACCAACTGTCCCGACGGCATCCGCATAGAGCTCATGTTTCCCAGCTGCTGGAATGGCAAGGACATTGACAGTGCCGACCACCAGAGCCACGTTGCCTACCCCGATCTGGTCATGACTGGCGACTGCCCGTCTTCCCACCCTGTTGGTTTGCCCGGTCTGATGTTTGAGACTTTTTTCCGGACTCAGGACTTTGACGGCCAAGCCGGTCGCTTTGTTATTGCCAATGGTGATGTTAGCGGTACGTAAAATTTTAGTTCTGCTTAATCCAATAGAAACTAACAACCCCCAGGCTTTGGCTACCACGGCGACTTCATCACTGGCTGGACCCAGTCGGTTCTGCAGCAAGCCGTCGACACTTGCACCAACCCCTCGGGCTTAATTGAGGACTGTGCTGTCTTCAACGTCGTGTCCAAGTCGACTGCCTCGCAGTGCAAGATTGCCACTCCCGTCAGTGCTGCGACCGCTACGTCTGGTCCCCTGAAGTCTCTCCCTGGAAACGTTGCCATCACTTATGGGAATGGCACGTCGGATGGAGGCAGTGTCACAGAGGACAAGTCGGGCAGCTCGATTATCGTTTCAGCAACCAGTGGCGCCCCCGCTGCTACTTCTGCCGCCCCTGCGACCACCCAGGCGTCGACGCCTGCAGCCGCGCCCTCTTCGTCGGCCATCACCACGTACAGCCCGGTGCCAATGTCAACCACCCCCAAGTCATCGAGCACCCTAGCTTCGTCGACTGCCAAGGCCTTTTCCGTCGCTGATATCTCAGTCAGCAGTGCAGCGCCGACTACGACGTCTGTCGACCCCGATGCGGGGAAGTTTGCGAGCACGCAGTGGGTCACAGGCGCCAACCATGTGGTCACCAAGGTTCTCTGGGACCAGGTCTATGTCACTGAGACCACCTACGTTGATTCGTTGGCGCAGGCCACCGGGGCACCGGCCAAAGCCAAGAGAGTGCCGTTTATGCCCTGGAGACCCAAGGCCGCGGCGTCGTCTGTGTAGTTTGTGTAACATTGGCTCTACTAGACGACGTTTTATTTGTTGGAGGATTTTCGTGTTTTGTTTTTACCTGTTTTGATATCTTGATGATTTGACTTTTCTTATTCTGTGAATTTATAGTCCGATTTTGCTTCTACTTTCTTTATGTATTTGTGTCTTGAGCTTCTTTCTCTTTTTATATCGCGGCAGAACTCGCTTGGTGCCGGCAATTACCTGTTTCACATTTTGTTATCATTGCCGATTATTGATTAGATAGACTGACTTTCACGATTTTATGTGCAATTACCATGACTTTTTCGTACCTTCCCTCTATTCATTACTCTCATGAAACCAACTGCTTAAGGAGAGGCTGTACCTTCCTTGCAGCGCTGTGCTTTCCATTGCAAAGAATAGTTGTAATCATGTGACTTGTACAGTGGTGCTCTGATATAAAGTTACTTTTCATCCCTTTATGAGTCCCGGAAAACTCAGATCGTCCAGCCACGCGCTGGCCATTGCATCAATTTCAGCTGCAGCCGCTTCTACTTGTGTTTGTCAATTCTATCCAATCCAATGCATCAATTCTAGTGCTTGACCATCAAGCATTCCACTCAAAATGCACTCAATTTTAGTGCCCATAACTGACAAGACTGCAGTCCGCTCCACCTGGCGATCATCTGGCGGCATTATCGTCGGGTCTGGAATGCCACAACTACAGCCTTTGCTCGGCCAACGCATTCCGGCCACCACTCGAATCGCCCCAGCCCCTACATTCCACTTACACAGTCACCCATGCATTTCCCTGTTGCGATGATTCTTGCTGTCTCCCTGGGATGGCCCACACTCAGTGTCCGATGAGCCGCCAGAGCAACGCTTTGCTGCCCAAACATGAGATGCAAGGTGATTGTAAGCAAGCCTTGCCTTGCACTCGCTGTTTCGGATACGGGATTCCAGTCAGGTGCGCTAGATGTTTGGGTTGGATGGCCGAGGAGTAATATTGCATGAGTGGGTGTTCAGAGAGACTGCCAGAAATGCTGTTGGAATATAGACTTCTGATCAGTCCGATTCTTGTCTAAATATACTTTCGTCGTTCTCAACCATCACTCTGCCCGCTTTCCTTTCCTCTTCTCTTTTCTCGCCATTTTCTTTTCGTTTCACTGAGAAGATCGAGCTTTTGCTGTCTGCTGAATAGTAGATCGTGACTCCAGTGACCTTTTCTTTAACTTCTTTTTTCTTTTTTTATTAATTTTTATTTCTTTTTGGCTTGATTCTGCCATTGATTTTACTTCGTCTTTAGCCCGGTTTACTTCTATTCGTTCACCTTCTTGTGGTGGTGCTTTGACTTGATAGTTTGTTTTCATCACTTGACAGTAACCTCTTTTCTTAAAGAAACCCTCTTTTTCTTTTCTTTTTCCTATATCTTCTCTTTCCTTTACCCTCTTTATATCGATTCAATGCAGCAAGCCCAGAGTCGGGACTCTGGCACCAACGCCCACCTGGTGGCTCGGGGGTCCATCGAGTCTTCAGTCAACTGGATCATCGGCGCTGTAGTTGGCGGTGGTCTCTTCCTAGCAGCTTCCCTTTCAATCATGCTGTATTTTCTTTCTAGAAGACGAAAGATACGGGTGGCTATGAGAACTCTTTCAACCCACGGCTTCCCTGGCGATAACGCCGACCCCGAGCGTCACATTGTCGACGGCGACTCTGCCTCTACGTTACAGGACTTTACTGACGTCCCTCTTGATGATGAGAACGAAAAAAAGCAAATTCCGAGTCCTAGGCGTAGCCTTCGGGGCATATTTCAGTTTAAGCGTGCTGACTACGTTAAAAACATGGTCAAAATGAACACGCTGAAGAAGTCCCCTCCTAATAAGAGAAAGAGTCTTCGCCCGCCTGCCCAAAGAAATAGCACCTGGATCGACGAAGACGCTATCCATGGCCCCGAAATCATGTCTCGGAACAGTCAAGATGCTGAAAAGATTAAGCGTTTGAGTGACGTGTGGGCTGTTGGGTCCCCAACTTTACCTGAAATCTCTGTTGGCTCCGACTTCAATATGGACACGTCTTCAATCAAAATCGATGCTCCCCGTACTCTTAGTGGCACCCCGTATTCTGTGGCCCGCGTCAACCTCTCGGGTTCAACCATACACCAGCCTACGACTAGATCTATCAGCCTTGGAAGTTATGGGCTGGGCTATTCTGGCACTGGTCTGGTTACATCGCAGTCATTCGACCAGCTTCCCAAACTGGCCCGCAGTGCCCCCGTACGCTCCGTCTCCATGCCGCGTGATCTTTCGGTGCTCACCTCAAAGTCAGACGAAGAACTTCAAAACATCCTGCGCAACACCGACGAGCGTCTTCTCTCACCGCCGAGTAGATCGTCCGCCATCTCAAGCATCATGAGAACTCCTACTTCTGCCAAGGCACGATCGTTGAAGAGCAGCCCAAGCCGGACGCCGGTGTATGAAACCACGCCTCAGTCCAACTCTCCAGAACAGGCCCGCCTGGCATGCACACTCAATGTCTCAAAGTGGCGGATTCTCACATCTGACGATATGAACAAGGATATCTCTTTGAAAGACGGTTATGTGTCTGACTCAGAAGACGAAGACATTGTTGGCATCGACGATGATATGGACGAACACGAAGGCATCTTAACCCAAGAGTTCAGCACGGTGCTTTCACCTGCTGTGAGCTTCCTCATCCAGAACCACCCGCCCCATACAGAAGACCAAAGAGGAGTCATTGGGTCTGGTTCGCACGTTAGTGTATCTGCCACTGGCGTTTCACACGATGAACATGAGATCTACAGCCCTTCTGGCCGAAGTGACGTTTCTTCAGCTCTCTCGACACTGTACAGCGCTGATGAGCGTGAGGATGAGCGCAACTCTCCTACGTCCACGGGTGCAATCTCGGATACCTCTACCAAGATCGACAGCGATAGCAACTGCGATTTGTCCCCGATTGACGGCGTGTTTAGCTCAGATCTCTTAAAGAGCTTTCCACACACCAAGCACCTTTCTGCTGGTCCGCTGACAACTTTGGCTGATGCGCAGGTCTTGAAGGCTACCACGCGTCAAGCATTCTCTTGCCCTCCTCCCCGTCGTGGAGAAATCCCCATCTTCCCGCTCAACCTTCCATCCTCTCGGAATACCTCGTCAACATCACCTACAAATTCAAAATCGCCTTCATTAGTCTCAGAATTTGGCTCGCCCATTCAAAAGCGCACGTCTAATGGAAAGCTCAAAACTCCATACCAATCGCCCCCAACTATTAGCTTCTCCTCTGACCAAGATGTTTTCAGCCAGATGCAAATGAAGCGCGTCCGTCCATCAGATGGAAAGGCTTACCAGAGCCGTAACCTCACAGCCCAAGCCCCACCTCAAATACCGCGCATCATTGCGCCTCCAAATAACCACCTGCTTGGAACTCTAATGCCGTCGAGTAGCGTGCGCTCGCGGTCGCTGTCTGCGCGTCAAAAGTTCCTGGCGGAGAGTGAAGAAAAGTATGTTCGCCAAAAGGGTTTGCGTCCAATGAGAAGCTCGCCCACCTTGGGCTACCACGATCACGGCTCGGCATCTGTGTCGTCTCCTGGAACCTCTGGCTCATCGTCGCCTGAATCTACTGGACGCCATGGCTTGATATGCCATGCTGGTAGGCCTACTACTGGTGTTACACAATACCCAATGCAGTCGCTGGCTGTGACCAGAATGCGCTCCGTATCGGGCTCGTCAGGCCTACCCTCAACGTATTCTAGCAACTCTCTTTTATCCGTACACAATCGGAACCTCACGCCTAGTCCTAGCTTCCAAAAAGCCATGGCGCGCGGCGCAGGCCCGTCAGGCGTCTTTCTCCCGCAGAGTATCAGCTCTAGTTCCTTTGACGTCAGTGCCGCTACTGCACTCGACGTCACCATCAACGAGTTGCGCCACCGCAACAGCTACAATGCCAACAATCGCGCCTACAGCTACTCGGCCGCGCGTAACCGCCTAGGCCTCAACATGGGCATAATGGACAGCCCCACCTTGCCGCACAAGTACACTTCAACTCCCATTTCGCAGTACGCTCACCAGAGCCTAGTCCGCACGCCATCCGCCTCTAGCCAGATGCACTCAACCCGCCGTCGCACGCACACCGCATGACCAGTTCGGGCTCCGTCAACCACCTTGGCAACACTGCCCCAGGCAGCAGCCGCCGGCTCCAGCAGCCACCGCAACCGCAGAAGCGCCCGCCCGATGCAGGT
>JACYXV010000457.1:0-14350 GCA_016859225.1 Thielaviopsis cerberus | reverse complement strand
TTTTTTTTTTCTCTCTATCTCGCCCCAGGCCAGCCTTGTTTAAGGCCCTGGCTGGGGCTGGTGCTTCTGTAGCACAGCTGGCTACTTTGTATGTTTGCTCCGTTGTTGGTTGGACAACCGGCACTTTGCTACCCTCTATTTAGCCAAGGTACGGCCAAGTTTCACGGAGACCTGGAAACACACGTCCTCTCCTTGGCCCTTTGTTGGTGGTTCTTTCCTTTGTTGACCACGACTTCCCGAGATTCGAACGTCATGGACTTCTCTCGGCTTTTCCCACTTTGAATTCCCGGCCCCAGCAATCAACCTCTTTATTTTTTTTTTTTTTTTCCTTGTGTCATTTGTTGTTACCTCGCCCTTGGCATACGGTTCTTTTTGGGGGAGAAAGCATAGGCTGTGATTTCTTGGCTCTGATATCAGAATCAAAGTGTGGTAGCTCTGCTGCGTTCTGTGTACCGCAAGGACGAACGGATGCTGCAAACAGAAGCAGACCATGGATTTACGGCCGCTGTTGATTACCATGACGCAAGACTATGATTTCAATACTTCATGGCTAACAAGCAGACCTGCTCCGCTAAAGCTACCACCAATAAAGACCACAAATATGCCCTCGCTGGTTGGCTGGCCGGGATTTGATCTCCGCATCCCTTGCCTTCAGAGTTCCCTTCCTATGTTTCCCAGCTTGGCTTGCCAGCAAAGTCAGTAACTATCCAACAATATGACCTACTCGTTTTGGGCGCACCATAATGGGATCTTCAGTGTTTGTTCCATTGGCGTGCAACCCAACCAATTTATGCATCGCTGTTGACTCGACGCCGGTCCTGGAAAGTCACTTGAGCTAAGAGGGTGAAGCCGTGTACTTTCGGCTGTTTCTCTTGTATCGACTCAACTCTCTTTGTCTGGCTGCGCTTCTTTTCTTTGAGGCTTAGGGTAGAAGTGCATTAGCTTCACCTTTTTAACAAGACACATTATTACAAATTCACCCATCCAGAGCCGCTGTTGTTTTTGTTTCTGTTCGGCTCAAAGAAGTTTCCCTAGCCCATAAGCGATCGGCTTCTGTGCAAGGGCTTCCGTTCGTCCTGGCCAGCAAGCTAGTCTTGACTTGGTCCATAGTCTTACCTTTTATTCACATTTCTCTTTTTAGTCATTTCTCTCATTTCACTTCATCCCATCTCATCTCATTCTTCTCCCTCATTCGCCTCATTCCACATGATCTGTCTAGCGTTCTTTGATAGAAAAACTTGTCTTGGGGTCTGGATGGCATATGCATTCTTCCCCAACTTTTCGTACTAGCTAAACAACGGGCCGCCCATGTTTTTCTTTTGGTTTTGGGTGGTTGTCAGACTGTGGGGTCTGGAGAGGAGGAATACTAACAGTCTAGGGTTAGATAGGTGTGTTTAACCTCATATTGCCTGACCTTGTTCAATTCAACAGCTTCAGGTTTATCGGGCGTCTGTAGGAACTCGTGGTCAAGTATGTATCTTTCTTTTGTTGTTGAATCATCTGAAAAGAGAAACCCCCCCCCCCATCTCAACCTCGACTCTCCATTCGTCTTGCTGCCTTGCTATCAACCCTTGGTCAGAATACTGAGGCCGGCGATCTGGAACCCAAGAGCAACTCTCCATATTGGATATCTTGGCCTTTGCTTGGCCCATCAAAGTATGCTTGCTGCTCCAACAAACCCGTGTAAGTGTCAGAAAGAGTCTTGGCGCGCTGTGAAATGCACGTGATATTGTCCCCTAATTGTCGGCGTCGAACAATAGCACTCTTCTGCCAAGTATGACAAGGCAAGACAGACTCGCCAAGTTGACTGGGCTCTATACGACTTATCCTTCTGCTCGTGATGCGATGCTGGCACTGTGCCCTTCACGATATCTCATTTTGGGGAAGACTCTTGGGTGTAGATAACACTCCAACATGCAGTGATACCTACACAAGTGTGTGGATATGTATCAAGTGTACCGATATGCAACTGCAGCGTCAGTCAATGATACACCACGAAATCGTACCTGGCCACAGGTGTCAAATCCGGCGCCTTGAATAACAAGTATTACCTCAACGGGCGAGTCTCGGCATATTCAGCCAGCTGTTTTTGTACCAGAATGCCGAGCGGTGCCACGGCTGGAGTCTGCCAACGAAAGCAGTGAGGGCATTGCTTTTGCTATTTTCTCTCGGCTGCCGGTTATGTGTACTGGAACGTTTACCGTGGAGAGGATCCTTCCCGCCGTAAATGCGCAGAGGTCTTTGATCCGGGGCCTGAGTTTGTCAAGAAACAAGCTAGCAGGAGATGACTGGGTCACAAGTGTCTGGATTTGGCAAACTTAGATAGTTAATAGAGAGCCACATATAACTCCTTGAGAGAGGGAGACTTAAAGAGCGTTACAGCCATGAAGTAAAGTCCCAACACGTCTTTTGGTAGGACGCACACATGGCGGTCTTCTTGGCAGAGAGTCTGACAGCAAGGTGTAGTAGCTTGAATTCAGCCGGGCTCATGCCAACTTGTGAAAATAGAGCGGTCGTACTTTATATATCAAGTGCATACATGTACATCAAATAACGCTTCTCCGGGTCTTGACTTCATGCTGCGCTTGGGCTTTCATCGGAAGCTTGACGACAATGCAGAGTCGATCCGGATGGCAGGCGCCCAGCAAAAGACATCAGCAAGCCCCTCACTAGAAGCTCTCGGGGAAAAGGATCAGTGGTCTTTTTTTTTTTCCTACTTGGTTTTGCAAAACGACTGTCAAGTTTGTGCCGCGTGCCGTATAATTTAGCTTTCTGACAAAAGAGGGAAAGACTAGAAAGGAAGAGACAACAGCGGCGACATGTACTACACTGTATTTGCCATCTAGCTAAGCTCTGGCTGGCATGTACCGTCTTTGTACCTTGGGGTAAACAGTTGCTTGCTAGGTACTTGTTGGCAGGAGCTGGCGTTAGCAAATAGCTGGTGTGGATGCGACAACTACGGCCTCCCCCTATACTCCGAAACGTGGACAGAAGTACCGGTCGGGTGGACGGGTACAAAAAATAGACTTTATTGGGGCTAGTGTAAGTTGGTAGGGCAGTTTGGTCTGCAAAGACAGGAAAGACACTGCACTGTAAAGGACACATGCAGTATACCAATATGTGAGCAGAGGCGTAGATAGAACTAGATGCTTCTCACTAAGAATCATTGCTGGCATGAAACAATCTCCGACTCGACGAGGCAGCCACAAACACCGTTCATGAAGGCTGCATCAGCCTACGAATAACAATTGAGCAAGCAACAGAGTACAGTCATTAGATGCCAGAATAGCTTCCATTTATCCACTAGGTTGCCAATCTCCAACTTATGAGCAGCGGCAAACCAACAAATACAGATCTAACGACTCCATAGTTTGGTATCTTTTACTGAATACAGAATAAGTATAATACGCCAGTCTTTCCGCTCCTATTGGAATGATGTTGCTTTCCTGATTTCAGGATTTTTGTTTCTCAACCTCTTCTATCAATCATCTTCTTCACAAAACTGCAAACTTCTTTTGGCCTGCTTTCGGGCTTATTCTGATTTTAATACCGAGCAAGTCACCAAAAAGTATGCACTAAAAGAGCACACCGCTTTCACACGCCCATTTCCAGCAGTCACATTCCAGTCTGTGCCGTCTCGTGTTTTTTGTGCCGAACTGTTCTTTTTTTACTTGCTTCACTTTGTACGACTTCTTTGTTCTTTCTTTCTCCTTAAACACAGCCGCCTTCAGCTGGGTGGCGTTCTTTCTCGCTTTTGTTCCTTGTTTCTATTTCCATATACTCTCGTGCACGCAATAAAGGTACGTTTGTCATGTCATCCATCTTGCTACTGCGCTTTCCCCTTCGCTTGGTTCTGCCAGTGGTGGTATTGTTTTTTGGCTTGACTTAGTTTGTATTGTGGCCCAGCTTCTGTCTGCCTTCAAGTTATAGCGCTGCGGGCCACTGAAATGAGCCCACCGGGGCCCTGAAAGCTAGGGAAAACGCCCAAGATCAAAAGGGAGCGGCAGTCCGACCGAAACAATCCCCACCCCACCCCACTACTTGGTTATAAAATACTAATGTACCCGGTACCTTTTAGTGATTGACCCAGTTTTTCGCTCTGTTCAAATCTGTTGTATCCACGCCCTTCTTTTGCGTTCCTTGCGGCAGCTACTGCTGAGTTTCTAGTGTGGCCGTCGCTAAAGCTAAGCCCAATAATTGCTTGACGTTGGCTCTTTCCAAAAAGCCAAACAGGGAAAAGAAAAAAATCAAAGCAAGCTTCGCTCTTCTCCCTAATTACTGCGTTGCCTCCCACCTTTTCAAACTCCGTATTACTACTCTTTTTACTCTATATATTGCCAGGCTTTTACCCTTTTTTTCCCACTTCTTCTTTTCCTCTTACGTCTTAGCCTCTTCTCCAAAATTCTTTATATAGACCTGTAGCCCGGCCTCTTTGCGAGCTAGGCTATCATCTAATATTTGTTCATCATTCCCTCTTCTTTGCGCAACATCTGGCATCGTGCCCGCAGCAGCCTCAATCTTGGCCGCAGCTCACGTCCCGCCTCAGAAGTCTCGAACTCTACTACAACAACCTCTAAATCTATTGCTATTTCCAACTCTCCCAGTCGTCCACCCTCCGACCCTCCTGTCGAAACAGAAGTTACCATTACAACTAGTCCTTCTGTCGCCACTCCCGCTTCTACATCTTCTACCACACCTGATACTACAATAATGGCCGCTGTTTCTGCCCCCCATCGCCGTGGCCCCCGTCCCCGAGCCCGCCTCCGCCAGTGCGCCTACGCCTGGTGGTTCGTCGCCCGTGGTTCTTGAGGCCCACAATGTCGAGACCTTCAGTAAGTCTTTCTCTCCTTTTCTGCCTCCTTGTGGCATCTTTCTTTGTTGTGTTCTTTGTTGGCGTTTGCATCAGCACTCTTATCTTATCTCGTGCGCCGCCCCTTTTTGCAAAAAAAAATAATAAAAAAAATAATAAAAGACAAGAGTCTGGCCAACAGCTTGGTAGAATGACGCTTCGCTTGGATTCTAGAGTCGCACTGAACGTACCAACACAACAACAGCACTTCATCCATCCCAACCTTTCTTCTCCCTGTCGGCTGCAACTCTGTTTTTTTCTTTCACTCTCTTCCCATCACATTATGCATTCCAGGCGTAGTTCTACGGCTACACCTGTGCTTGCTTGCATGCTCTTTTTCACACACCCTCTGAACTAGGCTGCCTTGTCTTGCCCTGTTTGTCTGCGTGGTAACTGGCCTACAAATGCAATTGTCATCATCATTCGATGAAGGCTTTGCTTGTTCGCAGACCCCAGTTTTGAGCATACACAATGTGAGCTGCTACAGGGACCCCTCCACCACATCCAACTATGGGATCGCAAGTTGCAGCAAAAGGAACACCAGCAGTTTAAGCCGCAACAAATCTGAAGAGTCCGATTCGTGTCTAAATCAAAAATTAGCCACCAAACATGAAAAAGAGCACCGCCAAAAAACAAACACAAATTTCCCCAATCAGTGTCCAAGCGCGCTCTACAGGTTGCCCTTGTCGTGGATCTGTCGCTAACATGTTTGTTTTCTCTGTTTAGTGCCCCCCGCCAGCATGCTTGCTAGTAAGTCAACAAATGCCGCTGGCCCCATAGAGACTTGAGCCCAGCTAGAGCAAAGAGTCAACCAAGACCTAGCTCAATCAAGAAGCCATAACCAGCCAAAAAGAACATCACGGCGGCGCCGTCGGGTCGCAAATAACTTCAACCAGATTCAGCGCTCTGCCGTCGCAACTCCTCGGCGCCCTGGTGTCACAGTTGTGCGCTCTTTGTGCCTCGTTTGTCTAAGCCATGTCCGGGTCGTAGTTCTTTGCCACCCAGTATGGAGAAAGACGCCCGACCAGAGACTGGCTTATGCACTTGGCTCTAGCTTGGCTCAACCTAACCACAAATCCCCAATAAATGCCGACGCAACGCTACAGTAGCCTCTGGTTGTCGCTTTGTGGCGTTGGCGCAACACTCAGTTTGTTGGTGTGATTCAGAACACAAATTTAGAACACATACAAGAGATGCAACAAAAACTAACCTGCACTGCGTTTAGAGCACCCTGGCAAGCCCCATCTCAGTGGTAAGTTGAGCCCCACCATGTTCTGTTTATGGTCGTAGCTCTCTGCGATTCAGTGGTTCTGCCACGCCTTTTCCCTGCTTTTTGGCGTGCTATCTTGCCTATTTTTGCGTGGCCTGTTTTATCCGGTCCCTGGCCAATGTCTCCCCTGAAAAACGGACCGGTAACGCTTCTTAGCGTGGGCCTTGTTTTTCTTGCTTAGTGTTCAAGTACCTGGTACTTCATTGCCATGTTCTGTTGTGCATCCTGTCTCCCCTTCTACCTTGTTCTCCCCCATTGCGTTAACTAGGCGGACTGGACAAGTGGGGCGTTGGGGTAGGGGGGGTTTCAGTAGATTAACGCAGAGCGGCACATAGCGATCTACCTTGGGATGGACAGCCGCCAAAAATCAGGACGGAGCACGGCGAATAGCGCCTATATCTATACCGTCTAGACCGGAGCCTTCTTTTGCTTCTACGGATTGCTAACCATTTCATACAGGCATCGAAGAGTACAAGGCACTTCACAAGGAGTCTATTGAGAACCCCACAAAGTTCTGGGGCCAAAAGGCCCGCGAGCTGTTGAGCTGGTCACGTGACTTTGAGACTGTCTACTCGGGCAGCCTGCAAGAGGGCAACAGCGCCTGGTTCGTCGAGGGCGAGCTCAATGCCTGCTACAACGCCGTCGACCGTCACGCCTTTGCCGACCCCAACAAGGTCGCAATCATTTACGAGGCCGATGAGGTCAACATGGGTCGCTCCCTGACGTACAGCGAGCTGCTCAAGGAAATTTGCAAAGTTGCCGGCGTGCTCAAGGGCATGGGCGTCAGCAAAGGTGACACTGTTGCCATTTACATGCCTATGGTTCCCGAGGCCGTAGTGGCCATGATGGCCTGTGCCCGTATTGGTGCCATCCACTCAATTGTCTTTGCCGGTTTCTCGGCCGACTCACTGCGCGACCGCATTCTGGACGCTGACTCCAAGGTCGTCATTACCTCGGACGAGGGCCACCGCGGTGGCAAGACTATTGGTACCAAGAAGATTGTCGACGACGCTTTGGTCAGCTGCCCCGGTGTCCGCAACGTGCTGGTCTTCCAGCGCTCCAAGGAGCCCACTATCCAAATGGTCGAGGGTCGTGACGTTTGGTGGCACGAAGAGATTTCCAAGGTCCCCTCGTACTGCCCTGCCGAACCCATGAACTCAGAGGACCCTCTGTTCCTGCTGTACACCTCGGGCTCTACTGGCAAGCCCAAGGGTGTTATGCACACCACTGGCGGTTACCTGGTTGGCGCTGCCGCCACCGGCAAGTATGTCTTTGACATTCACCCCGGCGACCGCTACTTCTGCGGTGGCGATGTCGGTTGGATTACCGGTCACACTTATGTCGTGTACGCCCCGTTGCTGCTGGGTGTGACGACTGTCGTCTTTGAGGGCACTCCGGCCTTCCCCAACTTCTCGCGCTACTGGGACATTGTTGAAAAGTACCAGATTACGCAGTTTTATGTGGCACCCACAGCGCTGCGTCTGCTGAAGCGCGCGGGCGACGAGCACGTCAACCGGCCGATGAAGAGCCTGCGTGTTCTAGGCTCGGTCGGCGAGCCGATTGCGGCCGAGGTGTGGAAGTGGTACTACGAGGTTGTCGGTCACGAGGAGGCGCAGATTGTCGACACGTACTGGCAGACGGAGACGGGCTCCAACGTGATTACTCCCCTGGCTGGCGTGACGCCCACCAAGCCCGGCAGCGCGTCACTGCCCTTCTTTGGCATTGATGCGGTGTTGATTGACCCTGTCTCGGGCGTCGAGGTGCACGGCAACGATACCGAGGGTGTGCTGTGCTTCAAGCAGGCGTGGCCTAGCATGGCGCGCACGGTATGGGGTGCGCACAAGCGCTACATGGATACGTACATGAACGTGTACCCGGGTTACTACTTTACGGGCGATGGTGCGGGCCGCGATCACGACGGTTTCTACTGGATCCGTGGCCGCGTCGACGACGTTGTTAACGTGTCGGGCCACCGCTTGTCAACGGCAGAAATTGAGGCGTCGCTGCTAGAGCACCACACGGTGGCCGAGGCAGCTGTGGTTGGTGTCGCTGACGACCTAACGGGCCAGGCGGTTCACGCATTTGTGGCGCTCAAGGAAAAGAGCGGCACGGGCGAGGCGCACGCGGCGCTATCCAAGGAGCTGATGACGCAGGTGCGCAGAAGTATTGGGCCGTTTGCCACACCCAGAGCAGTGCATGTGGTGCCGGACTTGCCCAAGACACGCTCGGGTAAGATTATGCGCCGGATTCTACGCAAGGTGCTTGCGGGCGAGGAAGATCAGCTGGGTGACATTAGCACTGTAAGTTTTTCTCTCTGATGGTATGTAGACAAGTGCGAATACTAACTGTCTGTGTAGCTGTCTGATCCTAGCGTCGTTGCTAAGATCATTGCCGTTGTCGTCGCTGAACGCAGCACATTGAAGGCGTAGAATCGATACTCCTTTCTCTTTCTGTTTCTGATGATGTCTTATATTTTCTTCTCTTTTTTGTTCCCTTCCTTTGGATATGAATGCCTAGCGCGAGGATGGGCAAAGCTTCTAAAGATGACCTCCTTTTCTTCCTTTCTTTTCCCTTCTCCCATGAGGTCACTTTCTTTTTTACTATTTACTCCCTTGTTAATCTCTCTTTTTTCCCATTCGTTCTTTGTTTTTGTTTCTAGACGGCAGAAAGCTGCGCAGCTGGTATATTGACCAGTGTCTGTGGGGTGTGTTTGGCTTTTTTTATTTTTTTTTTTGCTATTTTACTGTCGAGTTTGCGGTCATGATTTCTGCCATCTAGCGGCTTGTCTATATAGTTTATATAAACCCGTTAAATAAGCTGGTATAGGAGCAGAGTGATGAGTGGCTAAGTGAATGTCAACTGAGAGAAGGTGGAGAGGTTACTGTTATAAGACCAGCCATTTGGACTGCCCAAATGGACTTTGCACAGCCACTTTCCAGAAGAGACAAAGTAGACGTCTTGGCATATGCCAGCGACAATTTTGAAGCGTCGAGTTGCCGGACAGCCGGCTTGTAGCGTGTGGCTTAGTACTCCCATACCAAGTACTACAATCATGCTGATAAATCAAGTGGCCGGCTACAACAAGGGAAACAGATTCAAGGCGAAGAGTTTTTTTCATTTTGTGCAAAGCTGGTCGGACGACATGGTCGATTATCAGATCGATGGCGTGTAGTTTGTACGATAGTGTATTAGGGTTTGATTGGCTGGGGTTTGTCCACAAAGAAAGACAAACCCGTATGGTGTTGAAACGCCTCCAAACGCCATGTTCAACTATTGCTATGCCCAGTCCGCTAAAAGTACAAGCAGTTATGTATAAGACGCAATCCATGTTTGTACACGCATCTGACGAAAGCAGAAAAAGAAAAGCAGCCAACTTCAAAAAGACCACGGCTTTCATACGACATGGAGCTCCCTCTCGATAGTAGCTTTTACACCAGTTACCCCTCTTAGAATGCTAAGACGATCAAGCACAGTTTGTGACAAACAGAAGAGCAACAGCGCCCCCCCAGCAAACGAAACAGAACAAGAAATTTTTTCTTTTTTTTCTGTGTGCGGAGTGCCGAGCTGGGGCAAAGGTTCTGTAGCACCAGGAGTTGAAGAGCAAGGGCACTGACAAAGAGTAAATATAGAAACCAACGGGCGGATGCATGTTGATTTGTGCAAGGGAAAATAGAACGGTGGTTCATGCGGCGGGCGGTACTACTACAGAGTGGTCTTTAAGTAAGGCAAAGTAAAACAATGTAGCTTTTTTGGCTGGTTGGCATAAGCGAGTAGTTTGGTAAATGAAGTGTCAGACGATGTTATGCTGTGTTTGAGGTGGCTGCTTGTGTTATATGTGCCCAACTTTGGTGTGAATTACTACTGTAAGCGGACTCATACCTGTTGCGTCCATATGTAGTCCTTGTGGGAGACTTGAGTCTCGATATGGCAAGCAGGGTGTGCTGTATTGAGCAAAGCTCAGTGACGGAAAAGAAAAGAAGACACGCCTCGGCGGTCAGACGTTTTTCATGGTTCCTGGGAAGAAAAAGAGCCGAAGAGTCAGCTTCGTTTCGTCTCAACATAAGGAGTGTTGAAGCTCTTTTGGTTCTTGTTCTTTTCTTCTTTCGGGCCCTCTTCTCTGTGAAAAGTTAGACTAGACTTTGGTTGGCGTCGTGCTCTTGGCCAGCTGGGTCTTGGGCGCAGACAACCGAAAGCAACCGAAAGCAAAGGACCAAAATACCCGGTCTGAAAGAAGGTCTAGGGAAATAGCGAGACAGTGACAGGGTAGGATAGGGCCTGAGGCCAGGCCTAATAGAAGTCAAGGACCAAAATTTCCAGATTCAGGTTCAGAATGTTTAGGTTCTAAGTTGATGTTTGGATGTTTGACGGCTAGACAAGTACAGGCATGAAATAACGGTAAAGAGGGCTGCAGTAACAGGCAGCTTGGGACCAGGGGCCCTACCTCGACCCAAGGCGGGGAACGATGACGAAGTGAAGCGAAGCTAGAAGCAGAGCAACAGGTTGGAATGTGAAACTGGCAGGGCTTGGTCCGATGATGTGAAGCACGTTGAACTAGGCCAAGCTAAGCAAAGAAGGCAACGAAGAGAGACGAGACAAGAGAAAGATTGGGCCAAAGGATGAATAGCATTAAAAGGAAGAAACCGAGGGTAAGAAAAAGTCATGAGCCGATGAGAGAGAGAGAGCGCCATGAGTTGAGTTTGGAGACAAAGTGTACAGATGTGTCCGATCAGGGTGGTAGCAGGTTGTCTTGAACAGGCTACTTACATGTACTTTGCCCCGTTTCCTACACATTAGTTGAGAATGGGAAAATAAAGGGAAGGCTGCACGAGTAAGCATCAATATTGGCGCACACCATTTTGCATGTAGGCAGCCAAGAGGCCTACTGGTAAACTCGGCCCTGGGATACTTGGCCAGCAAGTACAGGTACGTACAGCACGCAGCGCAGCAAGCAACACAACACGCAGCAACATCCGGCCAGACGGAAACAAATCCCAACCGTCCTTTTTTTTTCTCTTGGTGTTTTTCTTTTCCTTTCGCTTGGCTGAGACTTTGTTTGGGATTTGGGGGGGAGAAGAAGGCCAGAATAAAGAAGGAAAAAAGCAAGGGGGGACTGTTGGTCCAAACTCACCGAGTGCTCTTGGCTTCTGGCAAAGGATAAAGGCGATAGGAAATAGAAAGGCGCCTGGGTACCCTTGTGCCCTTGATGCCCTGGTCGGCCAGGTTTCAGTTGCTGGTGTCTTTGATTATGGCATAGACCTTGGGGCTGTCTGAGAATTCCAAGTCGCTGCACAGTAGTATGTAGAAGTCGAATCGGTGCAGTCCATCAGGCATTCTGTTTCCTTCTTGTTCCTTTTTCTCTCCCTCCTGTCTTTTGCTGCAGTTTTGATTTTCCTGATTTCAGCTCGATTAAATCGAAAACATCGTGACTGTCAAAAACTGGCCCTGTCTAAATCGCAACCCCCGGCCTATAATCCCAGGCTAACGCGATTAAGGTTGGCTCCTGCTCTGCCAATCAACTTCGCCAGCAACCTTTTAATTGCCTAGATTGAGTTTTTTGATGTGACCCACTCACTTTATTTCTTTAAGTCGCTTTAACCTTCTACAGTTGAAGCTTCTTGTCTTGTTTGAATTTTCCTCCTTCTTTTTCCTCACTTCTTTTCTTTCGTCATTTCACCGTCGCCTTTTCCTCCATCGACTCTCATTGCTTTATTCGTTTTGTTCAGCGACTTGTTTCCCCCTGTTTTCCATTATAGATTTCTGCTCTTTTGCCATCTTAATTCCATCGCCGCAAACTGCACTGCATTACATGCACTGTAACAGTAACCCTCTCTCAGCTCTCTCAATCGTCAGCCAGCCAGCCAACCAACACCTTTGGACCGACAGGCCGTCAAAAGTATCGAGTACTTCTTTACACTGCCCTCCAAAGTACTGCAACTCTTACATCAGCCTGCAGCTCAGTCTCTGCTTTTTACACTCTTCTCCGCCATTCAGCCGCCCTAATTCTCTTGGTATTCCACCAAGCCTTCTCAACTTGCGCGTCTTTGCTTGGCTTTTCTCTCTTTGCTGTCCGTCTTGCCGTTCTTACTGGCCTTTGCCGCCTTGCCCGTTCTTTCTACTTTGCTCTTTTCCAGCATATCCGTTTTTTGGCCATATATATAATACCAAGGACAAATTTCGTATCAGACGACCCCCGCCAAACTCAACTTTATATCACGTCTTGCCGCCTCCAAGCTCTACAATATTCAACTGGCCGCTCGGCTATTCCGCTTTTGTGCCGCTCGTTTTTCTTCGCGGTTTTCGTCTGCATACTCATATAGCCCCAGTCTCTACCGAGTGCCTCCGCATGAAGCCATACTAAATTTTCATCTCATTTCCTTTTGTTCCCTCCAAGGCACGCTTTGCATCTTTTGGCTTTCAAACACCACACACATACACCATGTTTTCCACAAGTTTGTTAAAAACTCTCGTTGCCTGCATGGCTTTGATACAATTATGCTTGTGTAAGTCGTACCGCTTAATGTCTTGTATTCACTGCTAACAGCCATCAGGTCACTCGACCGATCGAAATCCTATTCGTGATGTCCACGTGCTTCAAGAGCCTGTAATCGGCACCCCTTCTCGGAGAGTGCACGCCTTTTCGCATTTTGATCTATTTTTTACCTTGGACGATCAAAAACTTCGTCTATCATTAGAACCGAATCACGATCTTTTGCACGACACTCTACATGTCACCCGTCTCGACAATAAAGGCAGAATATCAGAAATTGAACCCATTGAAAGAACCGACTTTAAGGTTTTCAAGGGCTATGCTTTTGTACAACATCCCGGCTCCGACATATGGACACAAGCCGGATGGGCTCGCATTACCCTCCACCGTGATGGAAAAACACCCATCTTTGAGGGTGTCTTCCGCGTTGACGGCGACCACCACCATATTCACAGTCTCAAGGATTACCGTCGGACGAAGCTGTTTCAAGATCCCGATGTCCCCAACGGTAACCTGGACGCTGGCGAGATCATGGTGGTATGGAAGGACTCTAGCATCATTCCTCATGTTATGAGCCCAGAGCTGAAGCGGGCCGTCAATGCTGACGGCTGCCTGTCAGAGTCTCTTGCTATCAATAACCAGTTCAGCCCCCTTAAAGCCCGTGATGACGCTGGCGAAATCGACTACTCGGCACTCCAGGGCTTCTCTACCCGCTCCGTCTTTGGTCGCCAAATCGATGGCAGCCAGACCGGCGACAACGGTGCTGGCGTGAACCTTGAAAACTCGATTGGCTCGACAGCTGGATGCTTCTCCAGCAAGCGCGTTGCTCTCATTGGAATTGCGACAGATTGCTCATATCAGCAGGATTTTGATACCGAGGCGGATATGCGTGCCAACGTCATCAAGCAAATCAACTCAGCGTCAGCAGTTTACGAAAGCACGTTTAACATTTCTCTCGGCATTCAAAATCTCACAGTCACTGGCCGTGAGTGTCCGACTACCGTTAACCCCTCGGCTCAATGGAACGTCGCTTGCGACAGCTCCACGGACATTACTACGCGCCTGAACCTCTTTTCTAGCTGGCGTGGTTTGTCCAACGACTCCAATGCTTTTTGGACACTGCTAAGCAAGTGCAACACTGGTTCTGCTGTCGGCCTTGCATGGCTTGGTCAGGCTTGTGTCTCCGGCGCCCTCTCCAACAGTGGCAGCAACGAAACTGTGTCATCGACAAACGTAGTGGTTCGTACTAGCACTGAGTGGCAGGTTATTGCCCACGAAGTTGGTCATACCTTTGGCGCTGTGCACGACTGCACTTCGGACACGTGCGCGCTCAACTATCAAGATACGTCTCAGTGCTGCCCGCTGAGTTCTAGTACGTGCGACGCTGGCGGCAAATACATTATGAACCCATCAACGGGCTCCGGCATTACGGCGTTTTCTCCTTGCAGCGTTGGCAACATTTGCTCGGCTATTGGTCGTGCGTCTGTCCGTACAGACTGTCTAACTGACAATAAGAACGTGGCCACAATTACGGGTGCGCAATGTGGCAACGGTATTGTTGAGACGGGCGAAGACTGCGACTGCGGCGGCACTTCTGGCTGTGGCGACAACAAGTGCTGCGACCCGACAACGTGCAAGTTTACGACAAACTCAAAATGCGATCCGTCCAATGAAGACTGCTGCACCTCCGAGTGCCAACTCGCGTCCAAGGGAACCGTGTGCCGCGCGAGCACAGGATCGTGCG
>JACYXV010000456.1:0-14366 GCA_016859225.1 Thielaviopsis cerberus | reverse complement strand
GAGTTTATTAATCTTTTGCACCCTGCGACAAATAAGGGTGGCGGGGTAAGAGTCAGCAGGGTGCAAAAGATTAATAACTCACCGGCGGGCAAATTCAAATCAAAATTCGATGAATTCTACAACGTGACGAGCAAGTTTAAGCCAAATATCAAGGCAGGTTGGCGAGAAGCAAAATAGAAGGGAAAAAAAAAACTGGTTTAAGGTCTGGATTATTTGCTTGTCAATTATTTCTGGATCCGCCACCAAAGAGAGAAAAAATGTTGGAGCTGCGTTAGCGCGACTAGCAAAATTCTGCCGTTTGCGAACAAGAAAAATTCCCATGCCAAAAATTTTAGTTTCAGTTGCGCTCTCACCGCCTTCGACAGGTCCCCACCATAAGGCTACTACAGCTGGTGACAGCTGTTCATACTAAATACTCATCTACAGGCTTCGCTTCTAGGGTCTCCATCGTGAGTAGAAGGAAAAAAAAAAAAATAGAATTTAGGGTCTGGACGAGATTCCGACTTCCGACGATTGACTTTTGACGAGGCCGGCCCGAATCCTTCCTCCACGAGCTTCCGGCCACCGTTCCTCCACCCGCTCAGCCAATTGACCTTCAACTCGCCCAATTTCTCGCCAATCTCCCCGGCCATTTCGCCAAGATGAGAGCAGCTGTCAAGCGCTATGTGATCGCGAACCCGGTACGTTTGTTGCGGACGGACCGCTGCCGCTGCCACTGGACATGCAGGCCGGGCTAGGCTGGAACACTTTTGCTAATCATGCGTTTCTGCTTTTACTCGTATAGAGACTGCGCCAGTCGTGGAACAAGTTCAACCTGTACAACCTCTCAAAATACTCGGCCACCATCCCACGTGCCAACAAAACCTTTTTCCAGCAAAAATGGCAAGCCAAACAGGCCCTGCGTTCGTACCACGGAGAGCATATCGGTGAAAAGCGGTGGACACGTCTGTTTAGCCGTCGGCTGATGGGCGCCGTCGAAATGCCGCCCGAGTATCTGGCCGCCCACGACGGTTCCGAACAGGCCGCCGGCCGTGGTTCCGGCCTGGAAACCGACCCCCAACAACCCCATGGCGCCCCGCACCGTGACTGCCTCGGACTTTTCCAAGATTGAGCAAATCCGCCTAGCAAAGGAGAAGCAGGAGCTGGCCATGGCCCAGAACAACCGCCTGGTCTGGCCCAGCGCCTTTGTGCGCAACCGCCAGACACGTGATCGCCCCGGTGCGCTGCTGGCCAAGCCCATTTCCAAGATGACGCCCTACATGCACATGACCTTTGCCCCCATGGAGCGGAGATTGGATATTGCTCTGTTCCGTGCCATGTTTGCCAGCAGTCCCCGTCAGGCCCGTCAGTTTTGCATTCACGGCGGTGTGACGGTCAACGGCAAAAAGGTATGATGGACAAGAAAGAGTCATTTGGTAGTATTACTAGGCACTAACTTGGAAACAGATGCGTTACGGTGCCTACATGCTAAACCCCGGTGACATGTTCCAGGTCGACCCCGACAAGGTCATGTACGCCACCGGCAAGCCCAAGTCAAAGTTCCAGGCCGCCATCTTTAACAAGTCCAAGCCTGCCCCCAAGGAGGAGGGCGAAGAAGGCGAAGAGGAGGTTGCTGAGGAAGAGGCATCCGACAAAGCCCCCGCTAAAGCCAGCAAAGAGACCTCCGCCCTGGCCTCGCAACAAAACACCGTCTCGGACAAGAAGGAGTGGTTCATCCTGCGCCGCCTGCTGGCCTCAGCCAAGGCTCTGCAAAACGACACCGACCTCAGCGTCAAGGAAAAGCAAGAACTGCGTGAATTCATGAAGCAAGCGCGCCGTGCCATCAGCCGCACGCGTGACGCCCAGGAGGAAGATGAAATGGTACAGAAGCTGTCGACGCTAATTGGCCGCTTCAAAATCCGCGACATGGAAGTCATCAAGGTAGTCTCGCCAAACGGCACGCCCGGCGACGCCAACGGCGAGGCGCCGCAAGCGCCCCGCGGTACGAAGAGCCACGCGTGTACGACCCCTTTCAGCAACTGAGCCCCGTGCTGCAGAAGCGCGCCGAGAAGCTCGCCCGCGAAAACAAGCTGTCGTTGGAGGACCAGAAGCTGCTGGCGCGCGTACTCGAAGACGCCGCCAAGAACCCCGTCGACCACAGCAAGCCGTACGCCACGCCGTGGCAGCCGCGCAAACACCTGGCCCCCTTTGCCTTTATCCCGCGCTACCTCGAGGTCAACCAGAACATTTGCGCGGCCATTTACCTACGTCATCCCGTGGCGCGTCGCGGCATGTCGGAGGTGCCGACGCCGTTCCCGTACGAGTTTAGTCAGCTGGCGTTCAACTGGTACCTGCGCAGAAGCTAAGCCGTAAGCTTGCTTTGTTGTGCACTTGACACAGTGGGAGTGTGCGTTGCAGTCAAAGGGGAAGGACGAGACCCCACGCCCATCGGCTCTCAATTCACGAGCTCCTGTTGGCTCCGTGGACACGAGTCTCGCTGGCCGCGCGGCTTCTTTGTCGTGTATCATTTATTATCTTTTGTATGTATCGTTGTGTGTATTATGCCAGAGCCCCGTCCGTTCCGACCGACCGTCACACAAAGACTGCCGGGGAGACCTTTTTGTTTTTGTTTTTTTGCCAGGCCGGGAGTTTTTTGTTTGGGACGAGGACTGGAACAAAAAAAAAAAAAAGAATTGCCATTGCTCCAACACAGAGACAGACAACTCTTGTGTACGACATTATCGGCGTGTAACAAATCAAATGTCCATAGACATCCATCTTCCATGTACAATTAACACTAGTTTTGTTTTCTTCTTCCTTCAACTACGCCATCATTGGTTCGTGACATTAATCTTCATGTGAAACGCAAAACAACAATTGTATAAAACTCGAATAAAGGAAAACCCACCAAAAGCACCGGACGCCTGTATACTAAAGAGGCACGTCCAACCACCAGAGCCCGCCATGACTAACGATATAGCTTCTAATCCAAAAACGTTACCAGATATACACCAAATCACGCCGCAACCCGACCCGTAAACATATGGATAAAGGATCTTTTGTTTATAGCAAATGTTTATAGTAGTAACTCAAAGAAAACAAAGAGGTGGCAAGGGCCTCGCCGTATCAAATAGAAAACAAATATTCCAAGTTTTTCTTCGTCTTAATACTGGGCAATCAACGTTTTCTTTTCAAACAGCAGGCGGCACAGATTATCGCAGAAAAAAAAAAATAAAGAAAAAAGGGAATCAATAATTAAAAAAAGAAAAGGTTTAGAAGACACGATAAACATGAGATAGGAAAACAGTAATGAATGTAAAGAGCGAATAGCGGATGTCGAGAAATGAACAAAACAAGAAAAGATAACAAAGAAAAAAAAAACGCGGCGGGCTGGTATTGTATCGGACATGACGGTACTGCAAGACATTTGGTCGTGGTGGGAGGGCTGCCAAGGAAGGAATGATAGAAGTTATGAGAGGTATAGAGGAAAAGAGCAAACCACATGGAATATGGCTTGCGTCCACAAAGAGGCAGACAGACGGGCTACTGCTTAACGCAGAGAGAAACCCTTCCGCTTGCCCTCCTTCTCTAGTGGCCGGCCGCTCTCGAGACGGGCCTTCTTCTCCTCAAGTTCCAGACGCTGGCGCTCCAGTTGCTCCTTCATTTCACGGTGACGAGCATACAATTCCTCTTCCGACTGCTTGAGCTTGCTCTCCTTCTCCGATACCTTTTGCTGGAAGACCATCTTCATCTCGGCCTCCATCTTGGCGAGTTTCTGCTCGTGCAGGGCACGCTCCTCCTCCTGCTTGACGGCAGGGTTAACCTCCTTGAAGACGCTAGGGTCCTGAGAAACACCCATAGCCAGCAGCTTATCAGTACGGTAGTTTTCGTACAGGAGGTTGTTGGTGTGCTCCTTGAGCTCCTCCATGTGGGTGCGAATCAGCATCTGGCGCAACTTCACAAAGTCACAGTGCTCCTCATTGTCCACCTCAATGATACCCCAAGGGTAGCGGCGGCCACGGACCTTGCGGCCATCAGCAACCGTAATCTCGTTAGTAGCACCGACCACGGCAAAGGGAACCTTGGACATAATCTCGTTGTTCTCGGCAATGGTCTCCTCGTCGTCCAGCTCGTACCGGGGACCCTCAAAGATCTGGATACCGTGGTACTTGATGTCGGCAAGAATCTACAACTGTGTTAGGATATGCTGCACCAGATCTCAAACTCAATAGACTTACGCGAGACTTGAAGGCCAGAATCTCTTCATCAGTAAGGGTATCAGCCTTGGCAATGACGGGAATCAGGTTAACCTTGGTGTGCAGGCGGCGCATGACCTCAATATCCAGAGGCTTCAGCGAGTGGCCAGTGGGGTGAATGAAGAACACGCAGGCGTGGATACGGTTGTCGACGATGTTCATGCGGTTAACCTTGTTCTCAGCGTCGAGGTAGGCATCAAAGCGCTGCTCAATGTTCTCAACAATAGGGCGCCACGACTCATCGTTGTTAACAAAGTCACCGAAGCCGGGGGTGTCAACAACAGTCAGGCGGAGGCGAACGCCAGCCTCCTCAATATCAGCGCTGATGGACTGGATGGTCACGGTCTTGGGAATGATCTCCATGCTAGGGCCCTTGGCCTCCTTGGGAGGGTACAGGGAGGTGTTGAACAGAGTGTTCACCAGAGTCGACTTGCCAAGGCCAGACTCGCCTGTTCATCATATTAGACTCTTTTAATCCAGCACATACTAGTAATAGGGGGGAAGAGAATTAACGTACCAACAACCATAACGTTGAAGTTGAAGCCCTTGCGAACACTCTTGCGGTGCCACTGGTTGGGGAGGTTGGCAAAACCGACGTAGCCAGTCAGCTTGCGACGAACGACATTGGAGTCGGCAGCGGGCACAGCGGGCGCCGCAGCGGGGGCAGGAGAAGCTGTTGACAAACAAGAATGTTAGCTGTGGCTCTCGCGTGGCATCATTCATCAGTTGATCATGTGTGGTTAAAATATGCATTAGACAGGCAGACAGCAAAGCAAAGCATCGCGGATTGTGTTGAAGAGGCACAAAGCTGACTTTTCAGGGCTTCCATTGACATTCCGTCAATATCGTGGACGCGCTGTGGATGCACACCGCTGGGAATGCAAAGACCGTGTGGCGTAGGCGACCAAGTTCCTTCGCGGTGAGCCATACCAAATGACTGGCCGCTGATTGAAGGAACAATACCGCTAGGGATGCGAACTGAGGCGCTACCGGCAATGGAGGGGTTTGCGGATCCAAGGTGCTTCATTGAGCAGGCAGGACTTGCGCCATAAATATCATCCTCCAGAGACTCCATAGAAGCAACAGAAGCGTCGCGCTCCATGTATGAGGGACTCTTGTCACCAGGGTTCACGTCTGATGATTCTGTGCTTGTTGAAGTCTCCTGGACGTGATTGGATGGCGCCATGACCTTGGCATCAATAGAAGGCTGGGCCAGCGACTCCATGCTCATGGCAGCCTCGGAGGCAGGCAGCGGAACATTGGTTGGCTCCAGAGCAGCCATTTCGCGTTATCCGTATGTGAATAAATGAATATGAGGTGTTTCGGCGAAGGGAAGCTCGCGGATATCGATAGGGTCGATGGATGAATAGATGAATGGGTGTAACAGCGGTCGTGATTCGGTCGTCGGTGTAGAGAAAGAGAAGATCTCCAGACAGCAGACAAGAAACAAGAGAGAAACAGTGGGAGAGCAAGTTTGGCCGTGACTGGCTGCTGAAAAAAAAAAACAAAAACACACGAGACAAAACAAAACAGGCAAGCAGCAAGCAATGGCAATGGCAATGGCAATAACAGCGGCAACGGCAACAGCAGCGGCAATGCGATTCAAAGGCGAAAAACAGCAGGCGCGGAACAAGCCCCAGGGAAACGCAATCACGGCGTAGGGAAGAGGCAGGCACGTCGTACTTGTTTCTCTAGCTCACGCGTTGTGCAGGTAGGTCGTCGATGAATTGGCTGATTGATTGATGGAAGGGGCGGTTCGCGGCTGACAATCGCTCCTTCCTCGCATCATGCCACCCGGCTGCCGCGCCTTCTGAAAGCTGCTCGCCTGCAGAAAGAGTCTCGTCTCGCAACTGCTCCGTGTCTCTCGTCCCTGCTTGGCCATAGCCTGCAATGCCGGGCTAGTCTTATTGCTGACGCTGATGCGATAGAGCGCTTTGGTGTGTTCTGCCTTGCTTTGCTTTGCTAAGCTCAGTTATACTAGCTAGTCTTTTGCTATATTGCACATGTCTGATTCAAAAAGGGGGTTATATTATGACTTGGCCTGTTTTTTGCAAAGCAAAGCCAAGACACCCCCTTCCACAGCGGGAAATTCGAGACATTCACTTCATATTTATTCACAAGCAGGACTTACCCATTTCTGTAGGGGATATTTGAAAAAGGGTTGTAGAAGAGACTAAAGAGCGTGATCTGCAGCGACCGAAATGAGTTAGAAGAGAGTTGCAGCTAGATGGGAGAAAGGGAAAGTGCAAAAGACGAAGCCAGGAGTTGCACACGGCTCAGGGAAAGAGGCAAGCAAGTGGCGAGAGCGGGCAGGAGAGGGCCAAGTAAACAATGCGGGTATGTGGGCGTTTACTAGAAAATGTGCAGCGCAGTTGCTGTACTGTGCGTGCTGTGCTGCATGCAAGGCAGGTACGCAGTAAGATGAAGTGAGAGTGGAGCAAGGGAAAGCTCTGGAAGGGAAGAAAGACAGAAGCAATCCAAAAGGGCAATTGCCAATGTTGTTGTGTTGTGTTATTGTTGCTGTTGTTGTTGTTGTGGCAGTAGCAGTAGCAGCAAACCAAGCCCAGCTTGTTACTTTAACATAGCAAGAAAAAAAAAAGGGGAAGGGAAGGTGCAGCTTTGCGCCTTCACTTGTAACCCGGCTATCTGAGCACAGCACGCGTCGCGCAACTGCTCTGCCTGGCTAACTGGCTCAATTGCGGGAGGGAGGGAAAAGGAAGGCAGGCGAAACAGGCACAAAACCCTAGGCCAAAGCCATAGCCATAGCTAAGAAAAAAAAATAGAATAAAAAGACGCCCACAACTTTGGCACAGCCCAAAGGGATTCTTGTGTCCCAATTGAACGGGCTTGACTGGAGAAACAATGGCTTTGGCTGCATCTAAGCTTTTGTCCGTGTCTTTCCGGGTGTTTCGGGGAGGTTGACGCTGAGATAAGCCGACACGCTGCGTGTGTCAAGCCGTGCTATTCTGTGCTCTCTAGTGCAGGTAGCAGATGCAGTACAAGCAGGCAAGTACAGGCGAGTATATGCCGATGCCGTCCGTACTCTATCCGTCCAGACAAGATTCTTTTGGCAGAAACATTTTGCGTGTCGGCCGGCTCGTCTTCGTCTCGTGTTCTTTCGTGGCTTATAGTCTTATGGAGGGCTGTTGTATATATATGTATATATGTGCATGTGCATGTGGTTACTGTTGTTAGTTACTCACCAAAGTAGTTGCTGGTGTCGAGTTTGAATCAGGCAAATCAGCGCAGAATGGCGGGTTGAGAGGGAGAAATGGAAAGTAATAATATAAAAAGAAGTTGGACGAAGAGAAGAAGGGTTTAACGAGCGGAGCAAGACTTTGGTCAAGAGAAAAAAAAAATATTAATATTAAAAAAAAAAAAAAGACTTGCAGTAGGCGTTTGGTAGATGAACACCAACAACGAAGAGAAGAAACAAGAAGGGACGGGCGAAGATGCACAACGAGAGAGTAGGAAAAGGAAGAAAGGAAAAGAAAAGAGAAAAAGGAAAAGAAAAAGGGAATGAGAAAGGGAAGGAAGAAAAAGAAGGTTTGATGATATTCAGAGGGAAGTGAAACAGAAATGAACTGGACTCAATTTGGCCTGAACAGCTCGCTCCCATTACAATTAACATTACAGAGAGCCGGGCTAGCCCTCCGGCCTTTGGCGAGCTGGACAACCACTAAATCAAAGCAAAGCACAGCACAACAGTTAAGCCAGCTCGACGTATTTACCAGGTTTCCATCAGTTGGCGCCGAACGAAGCAAAGTCCGTCCAGGGCTTATACAGAGTGTACATGGCTCCTTCGGCCACCAACAGCTGGGGTTAATGCACCCAGCAAGCAACAAATGCTACGAGAGATTCGACGTGCATATCTGCTTTCCACATTGGGCTCCTCTTTTAGGTGCTAGTTAACTTGGTACTCTACATGATCTAGGGTTGGATGAAGGAGCCAGGAGGGAGGGAGCTGGGAAGGACAAAAAGCCACTGTAACAGCAGCACAAAAGAGTTTACATGAGACCTTAGTAGCTTGGCTCCTTTTACTAGTAGAAACATGAATACCAACAATGATATAGAACTCAGTCAAAGGGGGCGAGCCAAATACCGCAGCACACTTGAGCGGACCAAGAAACACCTCCGATCGCCCATTGAACATTGCTCGAAAGCACAGCAAAAGGCAAAGGCCATACGAATGAAGGCACGCTCCACCAAGCCCCATGGTAGCCAATTAGAGTGCCGGCCACGCCTTCAAGGACACGGCGTTGCATGCTCTTGTTTTTTTTTACCGCATTATACCGTCCAACAGGCTGGTTTATGCCCTATAGAGTTTCTCCCGCCCGACTATACCTTTCATTAAATCTTTTCTCAGCGCCACGTATAGCCCACAAGACGCTCAACTAAGTATTCAGTGCGAATCACCCATCGAGGCTCTATTTCTTTCCATGCTCTTTCCTTTTTTTCTTCCTTCTTTTCTGCCGTTCCTTCCTTTCTTGTCTAGCAAAGTTTCCTTGCAATTACCTGTTTTACCGTCTGGCCCATTAAACCAATTCCCTGCCTTTTTCGCTGGTCGCCCATCAAAGTCGTGAAATTGGCACTTTCGGGGTATGGCCAGGGGTGGTCCAGGCTCGTGGCGTCCTGCATATGAGGAATAAAATGGATTGGAATGAGCTGGATTTTGATAGGAACTTTACTGCCTTTTCGCTGCAGAGTAGAGCGTTTCCGAGTTTTGTGTGGCCAGTTTCCACCAAAGTAAGATACGCCAGCTTCTACGAAATGCAGCCACCCGAAAGAACAACACAGCAACAAAGGCGGTCATTTCTTCTACATTTGCTGTGCCGGCTGCTCCTTGTTCCTGTACCTGGAAAGTGGAAGACGAGAAGAAAAAAAAAAGGGGGGAACACAATATCCTCTTGACTAATCCTGATGGGGTATTAGCGTTGGGCCCGTCACCACAATAGTCAGGGGGCCTAGAGCTTGGGGCTTTGTTTGGTTTGGTCCCTGGCTCTAGCTAATATTGAGGGGCCCAGCCAAGCTCTCTGTCTTGTTTCTTGGGAAGGGGGGGGGGTTTGCCCCTCTGCCTTTTTCCTTTTTGCCGCTTGCTTTTATTTTTGCTACTTGGGCCCTTGGGCTAAGTCAAGACCACATGCTTTTTCTTCAATTAAACTCCAATTTAGCTAGGAAACGAGCTCAGAGTTCATTAGACAAGACCAGAGAGAAATAAAAGGAAACGGCCGGTCAGGCATTTCCGTGCATGAAGCAAAACCCGCCATGTTCATCATGCCTAACACAAGTCTAGCCAGTTACTATAGCGCTAACCCACAAGTTACTTGGTACTTGCCATTAAGCATATACGAAGCTCTAAAGTGTATTTGGCCGCTTAATACGGGTGCATCTCCTCTTTCAATGACACACATTGACTGCTTCGCCTCGTAAATAAGAGGCCGTGGTGGGCGGCCCAACGAATAGGAAGACGCAGCTGCCACTCATCATGCAGGTGAAAGCTTTTGGAAGCATCTGCATAAATCCAAATACATGAGACTTTGCTACATGCAATCGGTTCAAAAACTACGTCCGTCACACATGAAAGAAAAGAATAATACGTAAATGAATGGCAGAGAACCCCGGTCAGGGTTTTAATAAAGACTTGCCTTTTTCCCATTACATTCTCCAGGTAAAGAGAAATAATGCGTATGTGTTTGCGTTCAATGGGATGGCACCAGGGGATCGACATATCCAAATCGCCAATTTACCGTTCGAGGATCTTCGTCTGTAACCCTAACCCTAAATGACTTGACTTGACTTAGCTGTGACAGGCCACTTTGGGTAATTTACCAAGTTGTGTTTCTGCCATTTATGTTTCTCTTTTGTAACGGCTGCACAAGCAATCTGTTCAACATATGAGTTGGGCTAGGTTAGAAGTACCTAAAGCTAGTTCGTTTACCCCTAACCTTGAGCAAAGTTGATTGCAGTAATGTAGGGGGAAAAGCGCATCATCTTCATCCCTAGTGTCCCGTCTGAGTCCCTTTTGATCTTTGTTTCTCATCTCAAAGATCTACTGGTGGATCACTTCGCAAACAGGGCAAATAGTGTGACGCCGTCCTCTTGATGTCACCCGTCCCCAAACAACTTCTAAGCCATAAAAGCCATGTCTTGGTCTTTACGACATACTTTGTGATGGTGGATAATTTGCTTCGGTGCCCCAAAGGCCGCAATACGCACAACGTCGAATCCTATAGAGGTCAAAAGGGAAGAAAGAATATTGATGGGGGTACTTCATAGATGGTGAGCCTTGTTCGTTTAGACGAATATTGAGATTATAGGGGTCAAATGGGCCTGGAGTATTTTGCAAAAGCCAGAATGTGAAATGAGGGTTAATTTTCACGTGGAAAAAAACCCCGGTTATTTGACGGGGAGAAGACAGGTATTTTATTAGGGTTATGTATACTAAAACCCTACACTTCGCAAATTGAAAGCCTACCAATTTTTTTGCTGCACACTGCCGTCAGATATCAGGGGCCAAATGCTACATAAAAATGCAACAAGCTGCAGTATCAATGCATGGATAACGAAAGCTTGTAAGCTGAGTTTTAACAAGAGAACCAAGCATCGTGTTAGCTCCACCGACAACATGCGATTCTGGGCTCAGAATGTGAGAGAAATGGACGATGACTTGTATTTTATTAATGAAAGAGTGCCGCTGTGATCACCCAAGTGCCGTGGGAGGGTTGTCAGATAAGATCAGCCATCTATTTGACCTCGTGCCTTTTAGTTTGTGTTGCGACAGAACGGGACTTTGGGCTACGTTTACAAAAACCTAATCCGATATTGTTTCTAAGCTGACAAGAGAAGATTACCGTGCCAAAAACAGAATGTAAACAGTGCTGCCGTTCTTGGAAAGCGTAACAAGGCTGTAGATGTGAAGAGTTGATGGTTTGTTTATTGATAGAGGGTGACTTCTTTCAAAGGCGTGTTCCAGCAGCAGGATAAGTACTGCCGTAACAAACAGGCTTGCGGGAAGCTGCGAGGCAGCCGAAGAGACCCTAGCTAGTCAAGCAGCAAAAACAACGAGAACAACCTCAACAACTTGGCTTCAACGGTACTTTGTTACTGTGTGCTGGCCCGCCCACCCTTTAGCGGTGATGAAGCAAGATTCTCAACATTTGTTGCGTCCTTATCGGTTGATTGTATGTTTTCCATTTATGGCAATGGTGAACCGCCTCCTTTTTTCCTCTGCCTTTTTTTTTTTTTTTTTTTTTTTTTCTTTTGCTCAATATCTGCTTCTCTTATTTATTCGCAGTCGTCACATCTGTTTGTTGCATCATTAATCACACCACCCATTAAACAGACTTAAATAACAGCACTGCGGCCCACGGCTTATAGCGGCCCCTCTCGCTTCGCCGAACGCCAACCCACCTAGACAGCTTTGCTTTTACTGTATTCAAGCTTCACTCACAGAACGATGCCGCGAGTCTCGTCTTTGGCGCGCAGAACCCTCCAATCACAGCGCCTTTCGCATACCTCACGATTCTCCCGTGGCCCGCGCACATTTTCCAACAACGGCTATGGCTACGGCTACGGCTGCCGGCGCAGTGGCCGCCCGCTCCCCGGCTCGTTTTACCGCGAGCTGTTTACGTCATCGCAAAAACCGCCACTGCCACCAAAACCCTCATCTTCAACTACCGGCATCATTCTCTCGACGCTGCTGTTTATCTGGTGGCTCTATCCGTCGGACGAATTTGACCGCCTGCGCCCTATACGTCTCACCACATCCCCCATGTCATCATCGCTGTCGTCGTCGCTTCCGTTTAACCCGCCACCGTTAGGGTTACCAGAGCTGCCTGTCAACACCGCCTGGACCAATTTTGCCAGTCGCTTCGAGGTGTTTTCACGATCGATGGACATTGAGTGGATGTCGTTGTCGGACAAGATTGCTGACTTGATTTTGCCCGAGTGGTCGCGCTTGGTGCCCGTATATCTGCGTAAACTGCAGCGCGAGCTGTCAATGGCGCCGGGCTCGCTGGCCGATGAGATTTGGCGCGAGGCTCACGACCCAATTACAAACAACGAGATTCGCTACGCCGCCAAGGTGCGTGTGTCGAGTGAGCTGTGCGAAGACGAAAAGGTGTTTGTAGCTCGGCGGCGCAAGATGGCGGCTGTGGCGCTGGCCCGCTATTTAGACTTGGATGAGGCCGATGTCAATATCGAAGATGTGCCGACCATTGCCATGTGCGGCTCGGGCGGCGGTCTTCGTGCGCTTGTAGCGGGTACGGGGTACTTGTTGGCGGCTGAGCAGGATGGGCTCTTGGACTGCGTGACGTACACAGCTGGCGTCAGTGGTTCGTGCTGGCTGCAGGCCATTTTGAACTCAAGTTTATCCGAGGGGAAAATGAGTAGGGTCCTAGACCACCTCAAAGACCGACTCGGAGTTCATATTGCTTATCCACCTGTGGCGCTGGAAGCTATGAGCTCGGCGCCCACAAACAAGTACCTGCTAGAGGGTATTGTTGAGAAGCTCAAGGGCGATGCCAAGGCTCAGATTGGACTTGTTGATATTTATGGCATCCTGCTTTCGTCGCGTATTCTCGTGCCGCGTGGCCACTTGGGAATTGACCAGGAGAACTTCAAGTTATCCAAGCAACAAAAGTACATTCGATATGGCCAGGCCCCGATGCCAATTTACACTGCGGTGCGTCACGAGATCCCAAAGCTCGACAGCAGTAGCCAGGGCCGCCAGTCGACAGAACTTGAAAAGGCAGTGGCTCAGAAGGAGTCGTGGTTTCAATGGTTTGAAATTACACCCTATGAGTTCTTTTGCGAAGAGTTTTCTGCTGGTATTCCTACCTGGGCGCTAGGTCGTCGCTTCAATGCTGGTGTCGACGTACCCCAGGAAGATGGCTTCCACCTCCCCGAGATTCGCATGCCGCTGCTTCTTGGCATCTTTGGTAGTGCGTTTTGTGCTACGCTTAACCACTACTACCGCGAGATTCAGCCGCTGGTTCGTAGTCTGAGCGGCTTTACACCTCTGGATGAAATCATCACTGGCCGCAGTGCGGATTTGAGCAAGGTCCATGCCATTGAGCCGGCCACACTGCCCAACTTTGCGTACGGCATGCATGGCAAGCTTCCGGCTACAACGCCCAAGAGTATTCTGGAAAACGAGTACATTCAGCTCATGGACGCTGGCATGTCCAACAACCTGCCCATATACCCGCTCCTGCGTCCCGGCCGTGATGTCGAGGTGATTATTGCCTTTGACAACTCGGCCGATATTAAGAACGACAACTGGCTTGCCGTAACGGACGGCTATGCGCGCCAACGCAAGATTCGCGGCTGGCCCGTTGGTGTCGGCTGGCCCAAGGACGTGCCACCTGAGGAAGCCGACAAGGCTATGCAAGAAGCTGCCGAGACCTCGATGCCCGCCGCCACAAGCAAAGTTGCCGCAGCCGCGCGCCACGACGCCTCCCGAAAATCTGCATCACAGCCTGGCGCTAGCCCGCGCAACAACGGCCTGGGTTACTGCACTGTGTGGATGGGCAGCACGGCTGAGCATAAGACGGATGCCGACGCGCCCATGTCCAAAGCCATCACCGACTTCTCGGCAGACGAGCTGTTTGCGCCGACCGCAGGCCTCGCCGTCGTGTATATGCCGTTGCTGCCAAATGACAAGGTCCCTGGCGTCAACCCGTTGACTACAGACTACCTGAGTACGTGGAATTTTGTATACACGCCACAGCAGGTGGACAATGTGGCAGCGCTGGCGCAGGCAAACTACAGCGAAGGCAGGGATCAAGTGCGCGCGTGCGTGCGTGCAGTGTACGAGCGCAAAAAGCGCCTGAGGGAGGCGCGCATTGCCGGGCTGAAGAGTGAGCAGTTTCGGCAAAAGCTGCGGCTTGGCATAGCGCATAAGCTGGGCGAGGGCGACCAGTTTAGCTGAGGCAGCAACGCGGTTGCATTCCTGCTAGATTTCTTTTTTCTTCCATCTTGGGGCTTTTGGTGCTATCCATTCCCATTCTTTCCATTTTCTCTGGCCGAGTTTGGTCTTTTTGTTTCTATTTCCTTTACACGACATTCACGATATTTAATATGGGCATCACTAGCATAGCGTTGGACGTTTTTTTTTTTTTTTTTTTTTTT
>JACYXV010000455.1:0-14390 GCA_016859225.1 Thielaviopsis cerberus | reverse complement strand
TTTCTTGATAACTGCATCCCCGGAGGCAATGGTGCCATAGTGGATGCGTGGGTTGAAAGACTGGCGTAGAGGATGCTTGGCTGGAATGGGGACACCAAAGATGCGTCTGGTGATTTTAGGTAACACATGTGCCAAGTGATGGGGGTACCAGAGATGCTCATCGTTCAGTCGATCTTGATATGATGAGAGATCCAAGACGGATGGATTGCCAGTTGCAGTTTTCAGATGATTGACAGCATCTAGCAAAAGCTTGTGAGGTTTATTGAGAACTCCAGTACGCTTGAACCCGTTCTGCTCGTGTTTCCCAAGATCGTACTTGATGACGCCAGGGCTCGTGCCATTTGGGTATGAGACAACAATGTCGCCAAGTTGTATATCATGGTCCTTGCTAGGAACTCCACCAGCAATTCCAACAAGCAAATAATGTTTGAGGTTAGGAAACACATGCTTGAGCTTAGCGGCAGCAGTGGCAGTGGGAACAGTTCCACATTCTCCAACACAGAGAATAACAACATTGTGTCGGCCAATACGGGAAAGGGTGTAGATTCGGTCTTGAGATACAGTGTCTAAAGCTGCATAGGTTTCATCAACTACGCGCTTTGCGGCCTCAAGTTCGCAGGCAATTGGACAGATCCAGGCAATGGTGAAGTTTTCCTTGGCGACTCGACGGGGCTCTTTGCCTTGCATTTCCGTTCGAGGTTCTGACATTTCGGGACTGGAAACAAGCCGGTGTTAGCGAAGTTAGGTATAGATTCGGCGAGTTAGGGTCATACATGTGAGTATTCTGCTGGGTAGGCGTTGGGTAAGAGTTTTCTTTCGTAAAGGGCAAGGTAAGATCACGAGGAAAGATGAGAGAAACAAAAGATAACAAGAAATTGAAATAAAAACAAGACTTGAAAATAGATGGCGATGGATGACAAGAAAACGCAGTGCTGAGCAAGATGTTGAGGTTGTCGAGAGGTGTGTGGGGGTGCAAGGCTGTAGCCTAACCAAGTCCCTCATTCAAAAGAGCAGAAAGGGCAAAAAAGATAAGCGGATCCGGCCACTCTGATATGAGCATAATGTGCTGTATGTGCATATGTGCGTTTATACGGTTGTCATCTATGTGCATATGCTCACTTGAATAATAAAGGTACTTTGTCGAATGATGGAATAGGTAACAACCAGGGTAGTAAACACAAGGCAAGTAAAGGCATCATCAAAGAGACACCAGCCTTATGGGCAGAATGGCATCAATTTGGCCTAAAGATAGATTTATCCAACAAGATAAACAACGGCAGTTAGACGCTGAAAATATGCAGCAAAACGTCTCAACAAGCGCCAGTAGCGGGAATGATTTCAGTCTTCCATTGAAGCGACAGTGATGGGAACTGTCACGCTATCTTTAATCCAGCAATGTGTTACCATGTGATGAACCTGTGGGTAAGCTTGAAGTTGTACAGTACTAGCCAACAACGTTCAAACAAGTCGGGATATCACTGACAGGCCTGGTCGATCAGAATGAGCTGTAGATCAGAATGGCTGCTTATTGTCAAGACCACAAACAACCAAGAGTTCCAACAGTGTCTCCGTGCGGAATCGGTAGATATCAAGTAGCTTATTAATCAGTCAACAGGCGTGTCTTTGCCATGAAGGATATCAGATCCACCCGCCGCCACTGTAAGCACACTGATTGATGGGCCTGTTAGTATCAGTATAAAGCAGCATTTGATTTCAAGTGCCATAATAACCATAGAGACTGCAAGCTAGACCAACATATAAATAACCAGCCACTTCCATAAATGAACTGTATGCTGCCATGCGTGTAGTTTGTAGTTGGCCATACGTATAGTAGATGAAACACTCCAGATCAAGTCAGTGAACCTTCTTAAATAGCATACACAGAGAGCTCACAACACACCACAGCGAAATACTATAACTAATATTCTGCTCTGCTAAGTATACACTATCACCAACAAGCAGTAGCATCGGAATCATTACACTGAGCATATGCTTTAGTTCCAACTTGCGTAAACCCTTACACCCTTACAAACCCTTATATTACAGTATCACGCAATCCCTTACAAACCCTTATATTACAGTATCATGCAATCCCTAACAAGAGACCTCGCATACAACTCGCCGTTTTGTCGGAGAGCACAATCTCGTTATACTATATGGGCTCCGAGGTATACGATATTGACCGCCGACCTTGTTGACTGGGCTGTATTCTACACCCATGGCGTAGATAGATTCCAGTTGCGTTGTATTTGTGGAGAGAAGTGACTGTAGGTCAGAATGGATGATTTGTATTAAATAAGTTCTAAACTACATGGTATTATTCCTCCTCTGTTACTCATAGTGGGCACTGGGACTCTGATTGTCATGGTTTAGCTGGGTATTTACCCGACAGTATTTCGTGTTTATTTGGCCCGAACGAGACCAAATCTAATAGTCATCGGGTATTAGTGTATATACAAAGTACTTTTCATGAGGTCAAGTAAGAAGCTTCCATATGCGTTAATTCTGTGGCCTTACTACCAACTCGCAACAAGTGCAGCATTGTGAATTCCAGAATGTAGCAGTCAATATTAACTCGTGCAAATCGACGGCCTATCTCCCGATATACTTGGCATTGCTTTGTTTTTTTTACACAATGAGCGGACTAATGAGGAAATCCTTCAACTATGAGAATGCATATACACCTTTACTCTCGGTTAAATCTTCAAATGGCCTTTTCCATCTGTACTTTTCAGCCCTCTTACAATGAATTTGCTGTTGTTTCTCGATTTTCAATATCGCGTTGTAACGCCACAGTGGCTGAAATTCAGCCACACCATGCATAGCCCTGGTAAGCACCAACATTCATTTCTACAACCCACAGCCCCAAAGCACCGACTAAGCGGCATCTCCCGCATAGCTTCAACTACCAATCGTGAAAAAGTGCGACTCTGTATGCAAATACATCTTTGCTATTTTTCAAATCAGCCACCTGCTTTCGCTACGCATACACATTATACGTCAAGTGCCGGGTTCACAATGACCGTCCCAGGCCCAGCACTGCCCAGGGGCTGGTCATGGAAGAACAGCAATCTAGAAGACCTCCGTACTATGCATGTTGAGACGACGGGCTCCATGGCGATCTCCAGACGAACCATGGTCTACAGGCAATGCTGGATGACGGGGGTGGTTTCACCCTTTTCAATCTATATGCATACATAATACATGGTGGATGCTACAACAGACAATAGTATAGCTATCCCTTGCCAGATAACCCCCAGCGGAGAGGAAATGAAGTGTCATAGGAAAATCAGCCTTGTGCGTTTCCAACTGATACGTATGCCCGCCGACCGCGTCAGTTCTTCCTGTCTTGCCTTGGCGGCAGCATGGCGAGAAAAAGTTGCATAAGCCATCTATGCAAGAGTTCTCGATGGGGAGTGTTTGCCGGCGTGTCCCTTTATGCGCTTTTTCTCTGTTATTATAGTCCCGGTAATATTTGGTATTTTCTTTTCTCGCATTATACTGGCAAAATAAAGGACGGCGATCATCAAGACGCAGTAGCAGGTGCCAAACTGGGTGCATTTACTACAAGCGACAAGTGAAGTTTCAGGAAAATTATATTGGGCAATGCAATGTTTACAGACGCTATAGTGCTATAGTGCTACAAGCTCAAGGGACAGTAAGTTTACAGGTTTTAGCCTGCCACCATGCAGGTACTACAGCAATATGGGATTTACAAAACAGGACAGCAAAGGTGACATCAAAAGTCATGATTAGTGGGTAAAAGTGAATACATTTCTATATAGTGTTTCATCTGGATGTCTGCAAAATGCAGAATCAACAAAAAGTAAAAAAGCAAGGTAATGGGTATCGTGTGACTTTCTCGTGGAAATAAATCGGCAATTTGAATTGTCTTTTGCAAGAGCAGCCAAGGGAAAACACTTTACATTAAAGTGAAAACTTGGGTGAGCAAGAGTAACGAATGTCGGAGGGTTGGAAGAAGAAGACGGATATGCAGTAGTAAAGGGTCATTAAGTCGTCAATGGCAGGCAGATAGTAGATGTGCAGGCCAGGCGGGCAGGGAGCAGGGATATTAAAGAGAAGCGCCGCCAGTAGTGAAAAGCGAGTATTCAGGGCCAGCCATGAACAAGCAGAGAGCTTCAGAGATAAGAGGCAAAGAAGAGAGGAAGAAAGAGAGAAATTTAGTGGCGCGAAAAGAGAGCGCGGGCCAAGCCAGACAGCGATGGTCCGCTGAATAGAAACTGATCGGTGTGGCGGCCGCAGGTGGTGTAGCGGTTCTTGTGCTTGCGTGATGAGCTGGTCGGCGACGAGGCGATGGACTCAAACGAGGAGTGTGAGGCGGCCGAGTTGACGCGCTGTTGGCTTGTTAGCGTAAAGTAAAGATGCATGGGAGCTGTGAAAGAGACATACCATGTTCTTGTTGAACAGAGCAAAGTGCTCGCTGTCAAGGGACAGAGGGGCGGGAGCAGGAGAGCGAGGCATTTCGATTAAGATGAAAGTGAGAATGGATAAAGTAGTTGTTGTTAATACAAAGGTAGCAGTAGTGGTGAACGTGGTTGAGAATGAATTCGAGATTGATGAGAATGAAGAACAGAAAGAATCAACCCGCTCCGAGGACAAGACCGGACGGTGCTGTCCTTTAAATATGTCCCAGAAGAAACGAGACAGGAATCCTGGAAAGGGTGAACAAAAAAGGCAAAGGCATCTCAAACAATAAAATAAGGAAAAAATGCGTGAAAAATGAAAAAGAGAAAAAAAAGAGAGGAGGCGAAGGGGGCGGCCAGGGTAAGCATTCAGCCTGTCCGATTGGTCAACCAGCCAAAGCTCCGCTCCGGGGCCAAGCCAGGGTTATAAAGAGAATTCCAAAGCGAAATGGGACAAGAACAATTCAGGGAAGAGAAACGGAAAAAGCGCACAAGCCCAGCCCAAGAACTACCTGGTTATCACTCACTCACAATCACAAGCACTCCATCGACAATTCGTTCCTCACTCCAACATTCAGTCCTACATAGTGAGCTGGCCAAGTTAGGTGCCACGACCAAATACTAGCCCTTATCCCACTCCGACATTTGCATTGTCGGCACAGCAGAATTTGTTTGCATATTCTGTCTTTATTTTTTCTCCTATTTGCTGCAATTTTCTATTCAAGCTGTAGCTGTTTTCCGCCAGGCCAAGTGAGATTCATCAAGCCTGACCTGGCTGTCGATTTCCACAAGAACCTAAATCTCATCGGTTGTCCTGTTGTTTTTCCGTCTCGGTCTTTTCCTGTTCAGAACCTTTTGGGCGCTTTACGGCATCCAAAATGGTCAAGATAGACTTCAACCGGGATTACTATGGCGATTTGGGCCTGACGCCCGATGCTTCTGATGCCGAAATCAAGAAGCAGTTTCGGAAGCTTGGTATGTCTATCCCTCTTGTACCTGATCCACCTGAATATGTCCCTAACTATTCACAGCTCTACAGTACCATCCAGACCGAAACCACGGCAACGAAGAAGACGCCAACGAAAAGTTTCAAATCATCGGCGCCGCACATGAAATTCTCTCCGACCCCTCACAGCGAACCAAGTACAATGCTGGCCGATCACAGTACACAAGTCGCTTCCCACGAGCATCTGGAGTAAAGGGAAACCCATGGGCCAATGCCGGGTCTCAATTCCAACCGCCACCACAGCGTGGACATACCCGCCCGAAATCGACTGGATCGACTCCTGCTACTGGCACAGCCCGATTCTCGAATTTTGCCTCGGCCGTTCCACCAACAACCAAACACAACTCCAATGCCACAAAGAGTGCATACACTGCTTGGCAAAACATGCGGGCCGACAAAGACCGTGAACGAAGCTCCACAAAACCAAAAGCCCCACCGCCTCCGCCGCCCCCGAGATCATCAGGGACCGATTCAAACAAGAGGCCTGTTCCCCAAACACCGACTCAAAAGGCCCGTACCGAGGCTGCCTTTGGTAGTGGACGCAAGACTGGTTTTCACCCGCGGTCAAACGACGACGAAGCCCCTGTGAAGAGCTCTAACTACTCAACTACGGGAAGACGAACGACGACCAACATGTACACCGATATCGACGGCGACGATGAAGACGAAGATGTTAAGCCGACACCGCCACCCAGGCGCAGAACACCCAGTCGGACAATTCCCCGGGAACACGCTTTTGATAACACCACGAGTGAAGAATCGTCGAGTGAACACGAGCCTTCATCACGACCTCCTTTTCCTAAAGCTCGGAGGCCTACGACAGCCCAGTCTGCCAATGCATCGTCATCAGCGCGTACATCTAGAAAGTCTTCACAGGACGGTGCGTACTTGTGGCTCTCGATTAATTTTGCATGCTAACAGGATTCTTCAATAGGAAGCTTTGGCACTGGTGTTTCAACTTCCGGACACAGCCCTCCAGGCGCAACGACGCCCATGTACGCAAACCCCATTACTGATTTTTTTGAGCCTCAAACCCCGGAACCGACGCAAAAGATGGGCCCAACCCCCTCTAAAGATGGGCCACATGCGAGAAACGCAAAGTCTGCGCCCGCAACGCCTTTGGATCAGATTCGCGCAAGGTGCACGGCTGAGTCTTATTTCTCAAAGACAACTGGAAGTGCCAGGGCATCTTTGAATCCAGACTGGTCTTCTTCTTTTGCAGACTTACCAGCTGATGTCTTTCAGCAGGCTGTACTAAAGGGTTTGGCTAAGAAGAGATCTAAGAGAGCACCAACCGCTCAAGCTGAAAGGGCTAGTTCGACAGAGTTAGCCAAGGATGCCGACTTTGTTTGCCCTGATATTGACGTCCCCATGGAAAGTTTTATGGGAGATTCGATGGAAGACGTCCAAGGGGAGCCCATGGAAGATGTTGAGCAAACGTTAAACTCCAAGAATTCTGATTCCGAGCACACGACTAACATTGACTGTGAAAGATTTAATCTTGCGGATATATCCAACCACCTGCCAACCGAAGATGCACAAGTACCAGGAACGTTTAGTCGGCAAAGCACTGATCGTATCGAGACAGAGTTTTCGCCCCGGACAGCCGAAAACTTTACTTTTAGTGCAAATGTAGGTGTAGCGTCTCCTACTTCCAAGACTTCCAGCACATATGGCGAATCTGGATCGACGGCGGGCTTCTTCCAGCGCGATTCGGCGCAATCGCCCAAGAAGATGTCGACATTTGACCCGTCCAACTGGACCAACATCGGACGCGAGAGTTTTGTGCCTCAACATGGCTCGCCTACTCGCACACCGACCTCACGTGGCATGTCTAGAAAACCTCGTCGCAGAAGATCGTCCAACAGCTTAAGTGGTGACTCACTAGAGAGTGCTGTTTCCAACGACACACCCATTCGTAGGGCGATGGGCAAGAATATTGGCAGCACCGAGAGCCCCAATGCCATGGATATTGACTCGCCGCCTCGCGACAGAACATCTTTAGATGGACAGGGGCCGCCACTTCCACCAAAGGTTCCCCAGGCTGCGAACGCTCGCAACGTACCAGTTGAGCCAGCCAAGAAGGAATGGCGCCCGGGTAGTTTTGGAGGCAGCCCACCGTTTAAGGATATTCGACGCAAATCTCTCAACCCCAAGACATGCGGATCGGAGGACTCGCCAGAGTTTTTTGATACGCTCAACGACATGCGCAACGTTGAGCCATTTGCAAGCCAACCTGGACTTGGGTCTATGGACGACCTAAAGCAAGACTTGCCATTTGAGAGTAAGGCGTCACGGAGGACCAAGTCCTCAAGCGAATCATCCAAAGCGCGGCTACTTGACTTTCCGCAGGCGCCTCGGGCACCATTACCGCCGGGCAACGGGTACTCGACACCCGACCCGTCGTCGAAGGAGTTTTTCAACTACGCAGTTGAATTCCAAAAGTATCTGGTCAAATGGGAGGAGTTTAATGCTCGAATTGCGAGTCACTTCCAGACGCGCCAGGAGCAGATTTACAGAGTGCGACTTGGGCTTGGCCAGGCTAACGTTTTGGGCGATCACCAGCTCGTGGAGCAACTGGAATGGGCTCGGCAGGATCGTGAGGTGCGCACTCGGTGGTCAATGGCCTGCGACAATCATGATGAGCAGGTGAGGCAGTATCTGGACCTGAAGGACAGATGCTTGCGCGATTGAGAGGAGGAGCGCTTGCGATGCAGGGGAAGGTTTTTTTTTTTGTTCATTCGTTTTAGGGGCTCATTTGAATTTTGTTGGTTCATGGGAATACAGATACAGATACAGACATGGCATAGCATAGCATGGCGGGCATTAGGCATTGCGGGTTGCATATTCACAGCATGAAATATATGGGTTGCATAGTTTAGTAAGTTTAGAGCGTACCAAAAGCACCCTGATAGATTGTCTGTAGAAAAGTGGACCCATTTCCCCATTGGGGTGATAACGATAAGGAAAGGAAGAAAAAAAAGATTCCAAAGACAAGCAAGAAAGCGACCAAAGATCACGACTTTGGCCGGGCATTTACGTAGAATCAGAGTGCATAGGGGGCATTTAAAGGGTAAACCATGGCGGTGATGGGAACAATCCAAAGTACAAAACATGTTAGTTGCCAGCACAGCGGCAGTACGCACCGCCAGTTGCACCCAAAGGCATCCAATAGGTACGTACCTACTTTCTACCTATCCATGAAAATACGCACAATAAAATACTAAGAAAATATTTTTCAAAGTCCTATTTTTTCTTCCCTGACTAGTAAAAATCCTGTTGAAATTCACGAGCGTGAAAACCCCGTCACGTAACAAACCTCCAGCAACTTTCTTTTGCACAGCATCTCGAGCTGCTTACCAGCTTATTATTCTTTCTTGTCCCTGGTATGTTTTATTGGCTGGTTGACCCCGCGGTCGGCTTTGTTTTGCTGGCTGTGCAATGCAGAACAAGGCACCCGATGAATGGCCAAGGTTCCCTCATTATCTTGCACTCTAACTAACCCGCAATCATTATGCAGACGTTCTCGGTCTTGTCAAGGGCGTCTCGACTCGATTTCACACGCGTTGGCCTCGCGATTTGCCCCTCCATTATTTCCTGTCACGATTATTTTTAAGCGAGCAGCCTTGCGCACCAATCTTCAAGGCTCAATTGGCGCAGCACAGCATCGCCCCCAACCAGATCGTCTTGCAGTTATTTGAGACTGCCGCCGTTTGCCGAGACTTGAAATACGCTCAAACTTGCGCTCTTCACGCTAGAATTGGTGTTCCTAGTTGTTGTTTCGCCTCCACTGTCGCCTCTGGCCCTATACATCTGCACGACCCCAGAACAGAGGCTCTTTAGGCACACTTTTGCGACGCGTTACTGGTTTGAAGATTTTTGATTGCTGTCTGTTTGTTCAGCCACAACACACGGGTCGTTCTTTGCTTATCCATATATATACCCACCTGTTCTCTTTCTTCAGCCATGTCTAGCCGTCCTAAGAGAAAGGCTCCGCCATCGCCCGCCGAGTCGCGTGCCCAAAAGCAACAACGCGCTACCAACGGCACGTTAGCAGCGCAGACTACCGACATGGCGCCGCCCACAAACGGCAACACTGTCCGCGTGCCCGTGCACCCTTACCGCACCAACGATGACAAGTTGACTTCAGACGAGGGCGGGGACGAGGACGAGGACAGCCAGATGAGTGAGGGAGACGAGAATGGCTCTGTTGGTATGCTGGGCGACTACATGGCGCTTGGTGGCCAGGAGAGCATTGAGTGGCAGGAGACGATTGGCAATGTGGTGCCGACGGTGGTGTCGATTCGGTTCTGCTTGCCGTGCTCGTTTGACTCGGACTTTGCTGACACGAGTGAAGCGACAGGCTTTGTGGTGGACGCCGAGAAAGGGTAAGCCTTTTTTTTCTGTCCCTGTTTCTTTACGTGAGTGCTAATGTCTGCAGTTACATTTTGACCAATCGTCACGTTGTTGGCGCAGGCCCATTCTGGGGCTACTGCGTCTTTGACAACCACGAGGAAGTTGATGCCTATGCCGTCTATCGCGATCCCATTCACGACTTTGGTATTCTGCGCTTTGACCCCAAAGCCATCAAGTACATGCCGGTGCGGGCGCTACAGCTGCGTCCGGATTTGGCCAAGGGTGCGTGCTCTTTATCTTTGCTCAGGCCAAGTAACGCATCAATGCTAACTAATCTCTGCAGTCGGCTTGGAAATCCGCGTGGTCGGTAACGATGCCGGTGAAAAGCTGTGTATTCTGTCGGGTGTTATTTCGCGTGTTGACCGCAATGCGCCCGAATATGCGGATGGATACAGCGACTTCAACACGTGCTACTTTCAGACCAATGCTGCGGCCACTGGAGGAAGTTCTGGCAGTCCCGTAGTCAACATTGACGGCCACGCCATTGCTCTTCAGGCCGGCGGTCGTGTTGATGGAGCGTCAACTGACTATCTGCTTCCGCTGGACCGTGCTGCTCGTGCGCTCAAGTGCATCCAAGAGGGCAAGCCCGTCGAACGTGGTGATATCCAGTGCCAGTTTTTGCTTAAGCCGTTTGATGAGTGTCGCCGTCTTGGCCTTAGTGCGGTGCGTGAGGCCGAGGTCCGTAACCAGTTCCCGCAGGCCAACAGCATGCTTGTGGCCGAAATTGTGTTGCCCGAAGGCCGTCGCACAAGAAAATTGAGGAGGGTGATGTGCTCATTTTGGTAAACGACGAAATTGTCTGTGACTTTATCCGCCTGGACGAGATTCTAGATGCCAATGTTGGCAAAACCATCAAGGTGCTGCTGCAGCGCGTGGGCGAGGAGATTGAGGTGGAGATTGAGGTGGGCGACTTGCACCGCATCTCGCCCGACCGCTTCCTGACAGTTTCGGGCGCCACCTTTCACAACCTGTCGTACCACCAGGCGCGTCTCTATGCCGTGCCATGCCGTGGTGTCTATGTCTGTGAAGCCGCCAATTCGTTCCGTCTCAAGACAGCCGAGACTGGCCTAGTGCTAGAGTCTGTCGACCATAAGCCAACGCTTAACCTGGACGTATTTTCCGAAGTTATGCAGACGATTCCCGACCGTGCGCGCGTCGTGGTGACGTACCGCAATCTGCGTGATCTGCACACGCTGCACACGACGATTGTCACGGTCGACCGTCACTGGACCAAGAAGATGGAGTTGGCTGTGCGCAACGACAAGACGGGCCTTTGGGACTTTACCGAGGTGGGCAAGGCGCTGCCGCCGGTGGAGCCGGTGCCGCGCAAGGCATCATTTATCCAGCTGCTACACACGTCGTACCCGGCTGTGGCTGAGCTGGTGCGCAGCTTTGTACAAGTGTCGAGCATTATACCCATGAAACTGGATGCGTTTCCTAAGAACCGCCGCTGGGCCATGGGCGTGGTAATTGATGCCGAAAAGGGCCTGGTGGTGGTTTCGCGTGCTATTGTCCCGTACGACTTGTGTGATATTACGATTACTATTGCCGAGTCGGTACAGTTGGTTGGCAAGGTTGTCTTCCTGCACCCGCTGCAAAACTATGTGGTGGTTCAGTATGACCCCAAGCTGGTTGATGCGCCGGTCAAGAGCGCGCGGCTTAGCGACCAAGGTCTGGTGCAGGGCCAGGCCACGTACTTTATCGGTATCAACCGCCAGGGCCGACTGGTGCATACGGCGACGTCAGTGACGGAGGTCACGGCCGTGGCCATTCCGCCCAACAGTGTGGCGCCGCGCTACCGCGCCGTCAATGTCGACGCCATTACAATTGACAGCAGTCTAGGCGGCCAGTGCGGCTCAGGAGTGCTGGTGGGCAGCGACGGTGCCGTGCAGGCTCTGTGGCTGACGTACCTGGGCGAACAGTCTTCATGCTCTAGACACGATGAGGAGTACCACCTGGGTCTGGCAACGCCGACACTGTTGCCAATTGTCAAGGATTTACAGGCCGGCAAGCAGCCGAATCTACGCATGCTGTCGGCTGAATTTGCGGCAATTCAGATGTCACAAGCGCGCATCATGGGCACGTCAGAGGAGTGGATTGAAAAGGTGTCAGAGGCCAACCAGACACACCACCAGCTGTTTATGGTAAACAAGTGTTGGCTTGTGCAAAATGCTGGGGCTGATAACGAGACGCTGCAAGAGGGCGACATTTTGCTGACGCTAAACGACAAGCTCATTACGCGCGTTGCCGAGCTGGACGTCATGTACTCTCACGACGTGCTGTCTGCACGCGTTATTCGGCACTGCAAGGAGATGGAGCTACAGCTCAAGACGACTCGGACGGACGACGTGGAGACGGACCGGGCGTTGTGGTTTTGCGGTGCAATTATCCACCGGCCGCATCATGCGGTGCGGCAGCAGATTAGCCGGTTGCCGAGCGAGGTGTACGTGTCGGCTCGGAGCCGCGGGTCTCCGGCGTATCAGTACGGCCTAGCGCCAACCAACTTTATCACGCACGTGAATCGGCGTGAGACCAAGACGCTGGATGTGTTTTTGGAGGCGGTGCGGGAAATTCCCAACAATACATGTAAGTGTGCTACAATGGAGTATGGTGGAAGAGTTGCTAACGTTGTCCAGACTTTGTGCTCAAGGCGGTCACCTTTGACGGAGTGCCGTGGGTGGTTACTATGAAGAAGAATGATCACTACTTCCCGACGGTTGAGTGGGTCAAGGATGACACGGACCCGTGTGGATGGAAACGCACCGTGTGCAAGGTCAAGGGCGATGAGACGGCAGCGGTGGTAGAGGCGCCGATTTCTGCCGAGACGGACGGGGCGACGGCCTGAGCATAGAGGGTTAGATACGGCCGAGTGATGGTTAGGGTTAATATTAGGGTTAGCCTCGTCAAAGAGAATACAAACGAGCGCTTAGAATTTCTGTTTGATGAAACAAAAGCCAGAGAAGATACAAAATACAGGCTGCCAAGGGAGTGCAAGCGACACGAGGCGGTGAAGGCGTTGCAGGGTTCGCGTTGGTGAAGAGTGAAGAAAAAGCCAGCGAGCGGGAGATTAGCTGGGGAAAGTCCAGCCCTTTGGTGGCATTTTTGTATTACGAACCAGTAGGTTCTTTTTCAAAAAAAAAATAAAAATAAATAAAGAAGACTGGATGAAAACAGTCTGACATGCAGTGGCAGCACAAGTAGGAGAGTCTGCTGCATTGCATGGTGCAAATGGCGGGACGTGATGGAGAAGTATTGCATTGCATCAGGCAGTTTGTAGAAGTGAGAGCACCTGAATGGGGGAAAGCGCCGGCGTGATGACGAAAGAGCAAACAAAACTGACAGATGTAGCGAGGGGATTAGAGGGCAGGATGAGCAGAGCAGAGCGTGAGTTGGATGAGTGTGGACGGATGTCTCTGGCTTCCCTGTGTGTGGTGGACGAATCAAGTACCCAGTGTAGTAGTCCGTGGAGGCGACATTCGCTTCGGCTTGCTCTTTTTTTCCCATTCATTCTTCCTTCCTTTGCCATGACTTCGTTCTTATTTTACCATGGCTTTGACACAAATGCAGGCCTGGCGTGATATGACTCTACTTGCATTTCCCGTTGGTCCAGCTGCCTTTGGCCCGTACAGTGCACGGCAACAGTGTGCACGCACCGTCTTGGCTCCGGGGTCTGGCCTACATGTAATCTTCTGTAAATTGTTTCTAGATGTTCTTGGCTGTGTTTTGGATTCTCGAATTTGGACGGTATCTTGACTAGAAATCAAGGAAGCAGCAAAAGGAAAAGGATAGAAATGAAACAGGGCAGAAAATAAAAGGGCAGAGTACACAAAGGAAGAGAGAAAGGAAAAGGAAAAGGATATATGCATTCACTTCCGCTTTGGGCTAGAATTCCTAGACACCAGCAAAGTACCGTCTACATTCTTCTGTTAGTTCGCAACCGCTGCTGGCGCAGGTACCAGGGTACTTGGCTCAACCTAGACCCTCAACTACCGAACAGCTAGCGGTAGCTCAACCTCAACGAACCAAACAGCTAGCTGTATTCAAACAAGAGCGAGCTTCTTGCGTTCTTCTTCCTTCTTGCCTGCCTCCGCCCTTTTTATTACTCACACAGTCTGAACTGCATAAATACGGCCGCATCATTCGTCTTTGTCCCTTTCATTTTTTTTCTCTTTGTCTCCATCGATTCATCATCTTCTGTTTTATGCCCTACACTGCTTTTGCTTAATCATTTCACTCTTCTATATTCGGCTCTTCCTCACAACATGTCCCGCGTTACCGCCCCTGCTATCAAGCTCGCCAGAGCCATGTCTCTGAAGGCCACCGCCGCCGTCCGGCCCACGGTTATCGAGAGTCCCAGCTCATCGCTGATGCCCAAATACGCCGACCTGCTCACCGGCCGCACTGCAGACGACGCAAGCGCAAGTCCCCTCTTCCATCTTTACCCACCTAAAGCTAACCGCTCATCAGCACTCGCGCACCATGCTCACTACCCACGGCCCGCGCTATAAACTCCCTACAGCCCGCCCGCTCATGCAGACCTTTGC
>JACYXV010000454.1:0-14392 GCA_016859225.1 Thielaviopsis cerberus | reverse complement strand
GTAAAAAAAAAAAAAAAAAAAAAAGCAAGATAAAACTCCCGCCTACAGAGAGAACGTGCGGGCGGACTATGAGAAAATATTAAAACGCCGCGCAATTCAAAGCTGCACAAAAAAGGGTGGACAAGGTCTGTTGGTTGTAGGCTTATAAAATGACAAGCCTTGGCTTTGAGGCGAGTTGGCTGTCGACACTTACAGTCAATCACAAGTTGGAATGCAACATGTTAATATCCTCATGTATTTTGTTTGGCTGGGAGTTTTGAGGCGAGTACTTTGAGAATGTGGTGTGGTGAGCAAGGAGCGTGGATATTACTCAGCTTGCAGGTATCGTACAGGTCACATCTCATGACTGGTTGAACAGTGAGCCCGCATATGCAGCGGGTACGGAGTACATGCGTGGTACATTGCTACATACTGGTACATGATACATTGCTACATGCTGGTACATGATACATGTGGCTAAGGCTGATGCGGCCGCTGTGTAAGTTGGCTTATCGGGGTACCGCCCATCTTTCTTTTTACCTTGGAATCACTGACGATGTCAGCATTGAGTGACGCCGCGCTGTCTTTTCATCGAGTATCAACGCCAGTAGAACCATGAATTGCACGACCAAGTTCTTGGGTGGTTATATTTCGGCTGGTTTGTTTCGACATGTATACAAGCAAGTTTGGTTACTGTCTATTTGGCGACCCGAGTTGCTTGCTACTGTTACTTTGCGTGCATAGGTTAAGCAGGTACTTTAAATGCAAGGCCTTTCAGTCCGATTCTGCCGCTTTCCCTGCCTTGCTGTGCCTTTTTTTTTCCTTTGTTTTCTCTGGTCTAGTTACATTGAGCATAAGAAGCACATGCGGGTATGGCGAAGTTACTGGCTTCAGGGCTGTAAGTACCTTTAGGGCAGCGGCCTTTTTTTGTATTCTAGAGATGGCATCTATTATTTTTGAATAAAAACACAGCTGAGGCCAAAGAATGTAGAAAGATGCACTTGCTAAAATGCTAAAAGAAAACATGTATTAAAGTGCAAGCATTGTATTGCGTCAAGTTCCAGAGATACAAAAAGGCTTAGCTGCATTTTGTGCATAAACATGCAGCTACACTTGGAAATCCCAAAGGTCTCTGCTTGGAGATTCTGACAGCTAAAACCGCATCCTCAGCTTCAGGCACCGGTTTTTATTTTCAATGATTTTCATTCAGCCCTTGAACATGAATCTCTCTACTTTTGCGTCTGGCGTTTTGTTAGTGCAGAACAAGCGGGCTTGTTGATGGCGTTTAGGGTTATGGACTCGGATTAGGGTCTGTGGGCCGAGAAAAAAAAAAAAAAAAAAAAAAAAACATGCACTACGTGTCCGACCCCTCTCCTATTATCAACAGAGTCACAGCAAACCCCAAGTCATTCCATAAACCATAAATTTCCATCCCATAATTCGTTCTCCCATAATTCGTGTCCTGAAACACTAGGACTTTAATTGGGCTGTCTTGGTGCATTCTCAATTTGTTTGTGCTCTCGCTGTGCTTTTCTCTGACAGCGGTTGACGATCATCAAAGCGAGTACGCTTTCTATTTGCTTCCTTTGCTTCTATTACAGAATACGACGCTATTGATTAATTCTCCGTGCATCTCCTCAACTCTTTTATTAACGCTTTATCTCCTCTATTCGTCCAAGTCCCTCCCCGTAAATGCGTTTCTCCTTGTCTTTGTCCCCTTTTAAGCTTCACGCCCGCTTCGCAGGCAGCCTGCAAAGACTATCGCTAGATTCTCGCAGAACCGTCCTACTAAAATCCACAAGGCGTAAAACGAAAACAAAGCTTATCCTATGTGGGCTATCGCGGCCAGTGCTAGGAACATGCCTCCAGGCCAAGCCACGCAGGCGACGCCGGACGACCCTTGCGCTCAAACACTGGCGGTATGCTGATCATCTTTCGCGTCCAACCCCAATCTTGCAATTGTTCTCTGTATACCCGCCTACTGGCAGAACACGCATGTTTTCCTTCAGGGCTGCCCCATTGGCCAAACCTCATTTTGCCTTTTACGTCATGCCTTTCGTGTTTTGTTTGTCGTCTCGCTACCCTCTGCTCTTCCCAAACTCACACTTTTAACGACGGGTCTAGAAGACCCTCCACGTGACCTGCTCTCGCTACACTACACGCGATGGATCTGGTCTAGCGATTATGTTTCTCATTGCCGTTATTGTATGTCAGCATCCCCGTACCAAGATGATTAATTCACGCCAAACCTGACGACGCACAGTTCTTGGCCTTTAAATATGCACTGTGTGGGAATGTAAGGGATGCTGGCTCTTGGATAGGCCCAGCCAGCAGGGGGCTCTAGCCAACTGTGAAAAGAGAGCCCCCTAGTGGCCACACCAGACTTTGTAGTCTGACAGACGAAGCTGCCAGGGCCACTTACAGGGCATCTACAAGGCATAGCTGGGCAGTTTGGATGATAGTTATGGAGCAGCATCGTTGATAGTCCTTTAGCGCTGGCAGAGTAGTCAGCTTCAGGCGGCTTGGAAACCAAGATTCCAGCAAACTTGTTGTTAGAACAATTGCCGAGAGGCTATCAGTGTCTTGGATCTCTGCCATTTTCACTGGTTGTAAACTTGCAAGAGTTGGTGGCAACTGTTTTTCAAGACAGTTTCATGCGCAAACGCACACTGTGCTAATGATGCCGTCTGCAGGCCGCCACTCGTTCAGTCTTACCGCGCCAAGTTTTCAGATGCACCTGAAGAGGAATGGAGAGAAATCGGCAATCATGCGATTTTTGTTTCTCCATCACAGCTCCGTAAGGGTGGACTTGCGCCGCTTGTAGCCTTGCTTTTGCGCACTTGAATCTCGGGATAGTCATGAATGTAGATTCTACAAACGATAACCCTATATTTTACCGTTCTGGATAACCCTATTTCATTCTATCGCGGGTAACCCTATATAGTCCTATCGCCGGTAACCCTGATCCCGAGTTTCATTGCTGGAACTCTGCTTCAAGACCATACTAGACAAGAATACCGGCTACAGAGCATGTCAGCCATCTTCGTCGCACTGCGTCCAAACAGTATTCAGTATTCAGTGTCTTTGAAAGCCACGCCATGCTTGGCCTCTTGTCCTAGAGACATCCAGCAAGGGGCCATCGGCGAGTGAGGCATTGTCTGGCATGTCGCACAAAGCGCAACCTACCCGTCCTTTGCAACACATGACATGTCCATAGGGGCTCTTTAGCGAGCCGGGCATCTTGAAAGAATAGCTTGTGTGGTACAGCCAAGCAAACAATGTACATTTAGTGGATGGTTTGTATCATCAGGTACTTCAGTTTATTGTTTTCCTCCATGGCTCTCCCAGCAGAGCCCGTCATCACGTCAATGGCGTCGCCGGTCTCTCTAAAGGCCTACTGCCAACTTTTGCTACGCACTTGTAAACTTGAAGGTAGGCTATTTGCTTTTCTTCTTGTCGGCAATCCCCAAGATGGCACTGTGGCTCAAATTCCGCTGCTGATTATATTTCCACCACAGCATAACGAACAGCGTGATTGGCGCCGAAATCGCCCAAAAAATCCAAAACTCGCTACTTACCACCCACTTGTTGTTATCGTTGCTGAAAAAAGTTGTGCTTAAAATCGTCGCCACAAACGTTGACGGCAGGAAAAGCATTGTCAGTACCGAAATGTTACTCATTGCACGCGAGTCGCGCTGTGTCGTCACATTAAACGCCAGCTGAATCTCGCTCTGGAGTCGCTGCTGCGTTGCGACCGCGCGCAAGTCTAGCGAAGTGAAGATATTGCGGTAATTCACCAGCGCCGTGTCCATGCGGGTTTTCAGAATCATGAGCTCAAACTTGTCTTTGGCAGTGGTATCGACATTTGGTGTGTTGTTGGCAGTGGCGTTGATCTCTATAGCCCCAAGCCTTATGCGGTGCCACATTTCATGGCTCTCGACCATTTGGTACATTGATTTAATGATGAGCTGTAGCGTCTCGTTGACGTGGATAGCATGGCGGTTGATGATGTGCATATGGGCAAACGACTTGTTCTCCTTTTCCTGCTTGCTGTCTTCTTGCTTCTTGCTGTCAGACTCGCACTCGCGCACGAGATCGCGAATTTTCCAGATGGAGCGTTCCTGTATGTACGCGAAGCTCTGGAGGATGGGCCGGTACATCCAGAATGGGTCGGCCAAGTCTGACTCGGTGAGGCCAGAGAGCAGCTGCTTTTGCAGGGACGTTTTGCACTGGCCGTCACTCTCTTCCCCGGGAGCAATGTCCTGGCCTGCATTCCCTGGCTCCTCAACCCATCCAGGTTTGACAGAAGGATCAAGAACTTCTGATGTCTCAAAACTCAGAATGACGGTCCGTTTGGCCTCAATCTCGGTGCGTGTAAAGAGGTTGATCTTGACCCATTTATAATCTTTAGACGTATTACAGTACTTTGCCATGAAGCGGCACCAAGTTCCTGATATAGATGGTTAGTCTTGGTTTCTCTTTTTGATAGTAGGCAACTTACGGTAGGCCGTCAAATTGTTGTGTTCATCCCACTCTCCCTCAGTGCCAAAGAAGCCATTGGCACGCTTCATTTCGAATCCCCACCAGAACGCTGGAATATTGAATGCTTTGCTGAGTTCTTCTCTGCACTGCTCGCAGTTGCGTAGTGTATTTGCGTTGGCCTTACTAATACAGTGTTAGTCTTTAGCTATATGGCTCTGGTGACACATGTGGGTAACACTCACACAAGCGCAATTTGATAGTCAGGCTTAATTGCTGTGATTACATTGGTCACAGTCGTAACTTGTATTTTCCTGAGCTCAGTTTCGTCTGTATACAGATACTAGTCAGTTACAAAGTTCTGCGCTCCACGACGTAACACCTGAGGATCTAACTTACTATGCTTTTTGACAAACAAGCCTGTTATACCTGGCAGTTTTTTCTTTTTTTTGCCTGGCTCTGGATCATTTTGCTGTCCATTTTGTGCCGGGTAGCACGGGCAGCTAGGGGGGTCAGCGCCCGGCTGTTGTCTTCCTGGGTCGGAGTTGTTACCGGAGCCCGTATCTTGCGATGGGTTCTCAGCTTTGTTGGTAGACATTGGGGGTTTCGATGGTGGTAATGGAATTTCGACGCTTTCGAGTTTTATGGCAGTAGCCGGTTTTGACGGGAAGATTTGAAATTTCATGAGAATGCAAAAAGAGTATATAGTTTATATAAAGTTGTCTGTTGTCACACTGCAACACTTGAAGGTTTATTACTCTGGGGGTAGTCACTGTACTTATCTTGGCCCCTAGAGCCGGGGCTTTCGTATATTCAATTATTAACCGCCGTTCTTTGTTCATTGCATATTGAACACAGCCTGCTCTGAAGCCCAACACATCCACCCCCCGCAGCTTGACCAATGGATAACCAGGCCTATATACAACAGTGCAAGGTGGTGGTTGCTTTGAGTTATTGCACTTTCGCCCGGTCAGCGTAGAAGCAAGTTTATGTGACTAGACGTGATTGAAGGCCATATAGAAGATGGTCAAAGTACCTGGACGTGATTGGAAACACGTAGGCATACCATACATTACTGAATGTGCACTTTTCTTCGTACGTCGAGAGGAGAAAAACAAAAGCCGACTGAAGCATGAATCTGCCTTGGGACAAAGCCCAAGCTACTATAGTAGCATTCGCGAAGCCTGCTAATGCACATAGCACAGCCTTGGCCCTCAAACGGCAACCAAAAGTGTATCTGTGCGCATAACCAGCAACATGTTATTCGCTTTTTGTCTGTAGAGTAGCAAGCCTCCAACACTACCAGTGTTGCGTAACAGCCTAGTATCCAACAGCGCTTATGCCACTTGTTCAGTCAAGCCTGTATATTTAGTTTTGTCGTATAATAAACCTTTGGCGTGTCAGTTGGTCAGCGTCAAGTGTTGGCTGCTGGCGCCCAATGAGGCCAGAACAATGTAACGCTATGTTAAGGCTTGCTGTTTATCGTTAAACCATGGCAAGTGGGCTGTTGAAGGAACAAAGCGGGCGCTTATCTATTCTTAGGCTTACACTATTGAAAATCCAGGCTTCTTATTAGTAACAAAAGGCTTGGTACATACATTGTTCAAGACTTGCTTCTAGGAATTCGTAGTCCCGACCTGCAGGCCGTAGAATTTAGCCAATCTGTCTGCAAGTCGGAGTCACGGAGTGAAAGTCGGAGTCATGTCCCAACAAAAAAGGGGGGGGGGGGGGGGGGGGGACATTATCTTGTTAGAGAGCCTGGGCTTCATATAAAATACCTCCTCCCCAGAATGCCGGTATCAAAACACAATGGCTGCTGACGAGACAAATATTGGACTCATGAAGCTTTTCAGCTCGCTGTGTGATTGTGACGCTTGTTTCACGTAAATGTCTAATTACCAGGTTGTACAAATGAAAACCAGCTGTTGGCCTAAGTGGCGCGCACCAGTTTGAGACTCTAAATGAGGTTCGTAACAATGATGCTGCGATAATGCGAGTGCGATGTGAAGCTCCTAAAGATGTCTATACGATGCTATTTTGTTAGATATTGATGTCCTTTGCAGTGTTGGCTCATCGCCTGTATGGTAGGAGACGAGTCAGATAACATTGATTGATGGAAGTATTTACTGTCAACCGATCCCTCTTGGGGACTGAGTCAGATAAGAATGAGCGGAGCTTGATGTTCACATTTGATTGATTGAACTATATTATAGCTTGATATCACAACAGACGTACTTCACCATAGGAGTTGTTGTTGTAGACATACGGTCCATTTATTGGTTGTCATAATCGTCAAATTGAACGGAAGGGTTAGGGTTATAAACATCTCACGAACATCATACCTTGAGCTGTGGCTATTCAACAACAGGGCTACAGAGCAAACCAGAGTGAAATTATTTGTTACAGACACGAAATTGCATGCTAGTTTGCTGTTCTAGATTTCGGGCCATTTGCCCGCTGTACCGCGCAATCCGTTGACGAGCCAGGGTCCTTATCTTCAACCTCAGTCTTTTGTCTCCTTTTGAGCTTCATATAGGCGGTTTTTTTTCTTTGCTTGCGCTCTGTTTATGCTGCTGGTATGACTCCCTTACAAAGAAAAAGACCTTGGCCCATTCTCCCCATTTCTCGCTTGCAGGTATTCCTGGTAATGTTTTCCCTTTCGTTTCGCTAAAACATAAGTGATTGAGGCCTGTCTTCCCGTGCAGATACGCCTTACACTAGAACGCATGGCGTCGGTTTCTTTTCTTTTGCAAGTCTGCGTCTACCGTGAGATGAGGCACCAGACAGAGATGAGCAATGCAAAAGATGGGAAATAAAGACAGACACGCCCCTGTAAGTGAACCGTGGAAAACAGCTGGCCAGCCCTATCTTGAGGGAGCATAGAGAGGATTAGCCCAAGAGTATGAATAGCTTTAAATAGTCTGTGCCAGTGACCCAGCCAAGCTCTATGGCTGTCTGAACCAACAGAATATAGTCTTTTTTTGTCGCTCTTGGCCCTTGACGATGTGGCGCTTTTAATGTCCGTTTGGCGTTGCTTTTTGTTAGCGGTGCATACCAGCATCTATGAATAGATACAGCCATTCACCTGTGCTATGATTGCCTGCATGTAATCTACATGGAGCTGTAATATTTGAGTATTGTTTAATGAAATGCCAACACCGCCCACGGTACAGCCAGACCCAGACCACTAAGGGTAGACAGCTCTGATTTGGTCTCCCTTGCGCCACTATCAATGCTTGCTGGAGAAATGCAATGTGCGATATTCCCACAGGGAGCTGCGCCAGCCAAAGTGCATCTTGACGAGTAAAAGGCTGGACCTTTAGGAGTGGAATGATGGAATGAATGACGAAGTGATGACACGGAGAACCTGACTTGCAGGCCAAATCAAGATGGCCGAGGTGTTGCAGCAGCAATCCAGTCTTGAGAGAAATGAGAGTCAAACGACGGCGTTTGTCAGCAACTGTGAATTAGCTATTGGGTCTAATATCTGGAATCGCAGAGCCCCTTGAAAAGGGCTGCTCAGAGACTCCGGCCTTCTTAGTTTGTGATGTGCGTGATGTCTGGCTTCTTATTTCGTGATGTGCGTGATGTCTGGCTTATTTCGTGATATCCGTGATGCCTGGTTGCTGGTACGGTAATATCAGGACCCTGAACTTCCCTTTTATTTCTTAAGCGTCAAGGTAAATGCAACAAGGGACCCTATTAAAGCTTGAAAATCAAAACGCCATTAGCACCAGCTTGGGATTGTGGAATGGGATGCCTCCATTCCTACAGACCTGTCATTTTGCACGGAATACGCCTCCAGACCACACCTGAGAATGAACAAACAGCCACCACAACGCATCTCTGCGATTCATCACTTGTATAGGCAGTTTTGATGCCTCATATACAGAGGCAACCCCGAGATCTCGGGCCACTGGCAAGTGTGACAGGCTATGCTGGAGGTTTAGTAGCTGGTTTCAACGGCGTTTTCAACAATGAAGCGCAGCCACCGACTGTGCATATCTCTTTTCTTTTGCCTGCAGAAGAGCAAAGTGGATGAGAAAAGCCGCTTGTCAAACAAGGTTAGAGTAGCATCATGGTGACTTGGATCGACGGGATGATGGTGTTGTATTTTGTGCTTTTTCGTCGCTCGGGCGTTGAAGCTTGACGAGAACGCCGTAGCATAGATACAGCATAGTACGGCACAGGTAAGAAGGGAACCTAGGCAGAGAATGAAGCGTGTGGTCGCATGCGCAAAGAGTGGATGAAACGCTGGCCTGACAGGGGGAATCCTTACTTTTGTTCCTGGGGCAGCAAAATGATTGGCTGGACGGGGGGGGCTATTTGATGATGATGCTGCTGGCGGACTGGGCCATATTGCGATCCATTGCAAATGAAGACAGGAAAGGGTGGCAAAGTCTGAGAGGAAGACAAAGTCAGCAATGCAGGCCAGGAGTGCAAGAGACACTGCAGGCCAGGAGTGCAAGATGCATTGCAGGCCAGGAGCGCAAGAGACACTGCAGGCATGTAGTGGAAGAGCACAAGAGCACAACAGCATATGCTATGTAACCAATGAGAGATTTCTATAGTATGGACGCAAAAAAAGAAAAAAAAAAAACTCATATTAAATGTTTCTTAATCCTCAAAGGAACCGCGTTTCATATCTAGGTCTGGCGAGAAAGACGAGCAGAGAGGGACAAAAGAAAGAGTTGTGCCTGGCACAAAACAAGGAGAGAGACAAGCAAAATCACTGATAGTCGACTGAGGAGGGCTGAGGGTAGATATAAACAGACCTTGCTCTGTGGCAGTAGGGCTTCCGTTATATCGACCTTGTTCGTACCCATGTCCAATGCCTGTTCTGTAGCCCGGCATACCATCTCTGCCATCGTTCCTCGGGCCCCCTTCGGAACCAGCTGGAAGGAAAGAAGCTTGAATTAAAAGCTTCTTTGCTGGACGTGTCCTTCTCTCTGTAATCGTGGTGTAGGGCTTGGGTCTTTGTCTCCATGATCGTGGTATAGGACCCGGGTCTTGTCTCTATGATCGTGGTATACGACCCGGGTCTTTGTCTCTATACCCGTGGTGCAGGACTTGGGTCTTCGTCTCTCCACCAAATCTTGTGTAGGACTTGGTCTTCCTCCCTCCTTGCCTTGCGGCTTGATCGACTCCGCCTCCGATTTTCAAGCTTGTCTCTTGTTTTATTCTTCCCCTTCTTTTATTCTTTTTATCCCATTACAAACCGATCCCTTGCTTCTCTTTATTCCTGGTTTTACTTTTATTCCAGTCTTTTATTGTTTCCCGTTTGGCTCTCTTGATTGAGATCGCTACACACATTCTTTCTTTTCCTCTTCTCTTTACCCTTCTTCTTGCTGGTCAAACCGTTCGCTCAAACTTCATCTCGTCTTTCTCGTTCTTTCCTTTCTTGATTTCGTTCCTTCCTTTGTTTGGCTCCCAGGTTGACCCTCGGCCTTGCTCCATTTTATTTCGTCGTTCCGGACTTCTTGTTCATTTTCTTCCTCTTTCCTTCACTCTTTCTTCCCCCATTTCGAGCCCTCTTTCACTGTAGCCTCTCCTTTCTTTTGTGCTCTCTGGCACCCATTCAAGACTCCGATTCCATCTCCTCGCTGGATACTTCCAACTACTTTGACTCTTTCTGAGCTGCCCGTGATCAGCTCTCCGTATCCGTTCTTTGTCAACTGTCACTGGTACAGGACAGGCTGCTCTCACGGCTATGACGGTCTAACACCATCGCCCTTTTCGCATCTTTCTCTTCTCTTCTCTTTTCCTCGAGCAGGTTCTTCTCGGCAGGCTTTTTTTTTATCGTTTATTAGTGTTTTTGTTCGTTTTGTCGTATCTTGTTTATGTATCTTGTCCAACTCTTGACTTCCATTCATCGACTATCGCCATATAAGAGTCGGATATAAAGCATCCTCCATCACTTGCTTGTGCTTTGTCCTTGCCTGCTTGTGCTCTGTCCTTGCCTGCTTGTGCTCTGTCCTTGCTTGTGCTGTCCTTATCTGCTTGTGCTGCCTTTGCCTGCTTATTCTACGACTACGAATCACTCGAGCGCTTCCTTTGCCAACCTCTTCAACACTAATATCGACGACAAACTGCCAGTCATGGTTGCCGCTCGAACAGTCTTTGCAGCGGCAACGGCACTTTTTGCCAGTTCTGTCCTCGCCGACAACATTCTCGAGACAGTCGGCTTTTCTTCTTGTGCCAGTGCCAATGCCTCTGTAGCTGTGACCAACAGCGCCATCAGCTTCAACCAAAACCAGCGCGTCATCACTTTCAACGTGGGCGGCGTTAGCACACACCAGCAAAACGTCACGGCAACCATTTCCGTGACTGCGTACGGCCGCGATATTTACTCCAAGACTTTTAACCCGTGTAGCAGTGGCACCTATGTCGAGCAGCTCTGCCCCGTGCCATCCGGCACCTTTACTGCCCAGGGCACACAAGCGGTCCCCGAGTCTGTTGCCGACATGATTCCATCTCTGGCTTTCCAGATCCCCGATATTGCCGCCATTGCCCGTCTGGAACTCAATTCAACGACCTCTGCCGACGACATGGTGGCCTGCATCCAGTCCCAAGTTACCAACGGTAAAACCGCCAACGTGGCTGCCGTCTCGTGGGTTGCCGCAAGTATTGCCGGCGCTGCTCTTGCTGTTTCGGGCATCACTGCCGTCGGTGCTGCTACGGGAGGAGCTAGTGCTGGTGGCGCTGCTGCCGGAGCTGCGGCGCCGACGCCGTCATTTGTGCAGGTGTTTGGCTGGATGCAGGGCATGGCCATGAACGGCATGCTCTCAGTCAACTACCCGCCCATCTACCGTAGCTTCTCGCAAAACTTTGCCTTTACTACAGGCATCGTTGGCTGGGACAGTATCCAGCTGTCCATTGACTCGTTCCGGTCTCGCACGGGCGGCAACTTGACAGCCGATAGCTTTGAGAAGCTGCGCAACACGACGCTCATCTTTCCCGACGGCAGCGAGAGCAAGCCTTCGTCTTCAGTGCTGAAGCGCGCCGTCTCGCTATACGGCCGTGAAGTCACCACGTCAGCTAGCAACGATACCTCGGTGTTTTCCGATGCCGAGCATTCGTTTGAGTCTGCCGTTTCGGGTATCCGCGCCTTTGTCGAAAAGATTAGCGTACCGCAGTCCAACACCTTTATGACGATTTTGCTGGTTGTGTCAATCATCATTGCGTCCATTGTCGTTGGAATTCTGCTGGTCAAGGTCATTATCGAAGCATGGACGCTGTTTGGAAGCCCGCCCAAGTCATTGTCCGACTTCCGCCAGCACTATTGGCGCTCGATTGCCCGCTCCGTGACCACGCTAATCATGCTTTTGTACGGTGTGTGGGTGCTGTACTGCGTGTTCCAGTTCACCCGAGGCGACTCGTGGGCTGCCAAGGTCCTTGCCGGTGTGACACTGGCCATCTTTACGGGTATCCTGGCATTCTTTTCCTACAAGATTTGGAGCATTGCACAGCAGCTCAAGAAGACAGAAGGAAATGCCACCGGCTTGTTTGAAAACAAGGAGCTGTGGGCCAAGTACAGTCTCTTTTACGAGTCGTATCGTACGTCTTACTGGTGGATCTTTGTGCCAACCATCATCTACGCGTTTGCCAAGGGCGTTACCCTGGCAGCCATGGACGGCAAGGGTCGGTCGCAGACGGCAGTGCAGATGGTGGTGGAGGCGGCGATGTTGGCAGTTTTGGTGTACTACAAGCCGTTTGAGCGCAAGTCGGGCAACATTGTCAACATCTTCATCCAGGTGGTGCGTGTGCTTTCGGTGGCGTGCATTCTGGTGTTTGTCGAGGAGTTTGGCATTTCGCAGACCACGCAGACTGTGACGGGAGTTGTCTTGATTGTCATCCAGTCTATCCTGACTGGTCTCTTGGCTATCCTGATCATCTGGAATGCTGTCAACGGCCTGATCCGCGTCAACCCACACAAAAAGCGCAGAGAGGATGCTGGTAAGTCCTTTCAACCACTGACCATATCGATAATCGCTAACACTATTTACAGAAAAGCAGCTCCTGTACCGCGACACTCTTACGCCTCTTGGCCCCAGCCCATTCTTCCAGGACACCAAGCAGTCAACCACCTTTGCCGTGTCATCCATGAAGACCGACACCGAAAAGGCGTCACTTGGCAGCTCATACACGGGTCGCGAGGCCTACCTAGCCTCCAGCAACGACAACTACGCATACAATCAACCTGGAAGCACAGAGAGTCCCCAGCGCGGCGACCGCGCCTCGCTTGTCGGCAACGCGGCCCCGCTTGGTGGTAGATCACGCGGTGATAGCGTAGGCCCATACGCCTAGACTAGCCAGTACAATTAATACAGGTAGTCGACGAGCCGGTTCTAAGCTGGATGGCAGTTTAGAAAAATAGCACCTGTTAACGTACATACTACGCTATTTGCCATTCGAGGATGGGCTGTTGAACGATGGGTGGCCTTTAGCGCGGTGGTTGTAGTTTATCCCCCTTCACTATCCTGCTCTTTTCTGTTTCCTGTTTCTCCCCCTCCTGCATTTATAGAGAGCATGGCCTGAAAGCCAACAGAGCTCAATCGTCAGTTTCCTTTTTGTCTTTATTCATCTCATTCCCTTTGCTTGCACCCATTCTGTCTCCTTTGTTCAACCCTTTTTGCTGTACACTCACGTTTCTTTTGCCCTATTCCCTATTCCACTTCATTTTCAGGTCAGATACCAGGTTTCTCATCCTTTAGTTTTGCTTTCCTCCATATAAACAAGCACCTAGTCTTATTGATACACGCAAAACATGACTTGATGATACTGTTTACTCGGGATATTACCATGGTACGTTATGTGGTGATATGTGCTGCTATAATATAAAAGACAAGTAATCACTTACCTGAAGCTTATTTCTATAGCCGTAAAGAAATTGCCGTAAGAGGAAAAGTAATCATGTCTGAAGCGGCAGAGGATCACGGCTATGTGCGCGGACCAAGATACACTGTGCGAGTACTTGAGCAGCAGCTTTGTTTTGGCGAGATTGCGGTATACACACAGTGCCGACTTCTATTACATACACCCTCAATCACCCCACTCTAGACCTCATAGCAAACCAGGAGAGACGCTGGAGTGTTTATTAATTTGCTAGTGCGCAGCTATCTTTTCTCAATCCACTCATTTCAATCGTCGTCCATCGCGACCACAAACAACCGTGGATACTCTTTATATTACTCTCTGTATTAAAGTCTCGCTGCCCCATGAGCGAGCTGCAAAAACACTGGGCAAAGGCCAAGTTGGCCCATTTGGCGGGCCTGGAAGCCGACCTGCCCGGGTTCGAGGAAGAGGCCGAGGATGAAGTCCCAGAACTGCGCGAAACAGACCGAGACGGCGATGCTACAGAAACAGAACAGGCGATGGACGATGATTCGTCGTCGGCGTCATCAGCGTCGTCAACTGGCACGGTAATCCCGTCACCGGGACATGGGCTTTTCGCGCGGGCTATAGGGTGAGTTTGTTGCACCCACTTTCATTTTATTCTTACTCTTGTTCACTCTCACTCACCCAGTCTGATCCCTCAACTACACCCCCGCCTTCCCATGCTTATTGCAACCCTATACTAACCCTGTAGCCCTCCCCGTGGCCGTGCCTTGGACCCCATCCCATGGACCACCTATTTCGAGCGCGAACTAACCCTCAACCTCCCCACCGCAACTGTACACGCCTACCTCAATTCTCCCGCCGAAAAGGCTCCGCTCTTTGTCCTTCACCATGGCGCCGGCTCCTGCGGCCTTTCCTTTGCCCTCGTCTCTGCCGAAATCCGCAAACGCATGCCGCACGCTGGCATCCTGTGTCCCGACGCGCGCTTCCACGGCGAAACCATTGACAAGCTCCCGGAACTCGATCTGTCGCTCGACCGACTGGCCGGCGACCTGGCCGACGTCATTCACGCCACGCGCCAGGCTATGAACTGGCC
>JACYXV010000453.1:0-14411 GCA_016859225.1 Thielaviopsis cerberus | reverse complement strand
ACCGGTAGACATTAAATAGTTCAATCAATCAATCAATCAATCAATCAATCAATCAGATGACTGCAAGAACCTGGATGGCTAACTCTGACGAACTTACAGTATGCCAAGATAGTTAAAGCTTGCAAAATCCTGGAAATATTGTAAAATGCGTCTTGGCAGCGGCAAGACGCGGGTGTAGCGGAGTGTTTGTAGCCCGACAACGTAGTATAAAGACTACTCAAAGTCGTCCATGTTGACTCTCGTCAAGTGTATACTTCCAGTGTTCAGTCCGCCAACCTCGCTACGTTCATAATGAAGTTCTTCTCGACTGCCGCCCTCTTCTTGGCCCTCCCTAGCGTCACGCTGGGCCAGAACACATCGTCGACGGCGTCTACCAACTGCGCAGTTGGAGAAGACGCCTGCCATAGCACGCACACCACCCTCGCGACTGTCGCCGCGACCACCACTTCTATCTCGGCCCAGTCAACTCATGATCATGATGATGACGACGATGACGACGACCACACCGATTCTCAAGGCACCGGCTCGTTGGCTGCGAGCCCAACCGAGTCGGTGGGCTGCGTAGCGCACGGCGATCACTGGCATTGCAGCGCTGCAGCTACAGCTACAACTATGAGCTCTTCATCTACTGGTGAATCGAGCGTGGCAGGAAGTGCAGCGGAGACGGCTACTGCAACTGCGGGAGGACATAGATTTACAGTTTTTGCGGGAGCCTTTGCAATCGTCATGCTTGCAGTTTGATGGTTGAATATAGTCTTTTAAGCCAGAGAAAGTAATGCTTAAACCAGTGAATGTAAACATGGTGGTGTGACATGTGGTTGTAAGCAGGTAAGCTGCTAACCCTAATTACTGGTCACGATAAAATTCCACACGTAATACACTTGCCGTAAACCTTTCTCTTAAAGAATGGCCCTTTTAAAATCTCATCGCACTGCAAAAGAACCTTTGCACAGAAGGTGAGCCACTGAAAAGATATTCCGTGTGCCAAGCCTGCTGCCAAGCCCTAAGCCAAGACGCAATAGTCTTCTGACTGGTTAAATACGCCAAAACCTGCGTTTATCAGGGTTCCCGAGAGCAAAAGGCCAAGATGGTGCCAAGTACGAGCCAAGAGTCGGTGCAGATATACAGGACATCAAGGTTCTCATGATGTAAAGGCACAGGTGAATACTTGAGGCACTCGGTATCCGGATGCTCTTGAGGGGAGTTGAGTCGCCTTGCTCTTTTACAAACAGACAATTAGAAAGCTCCAGGTTGACAGCATGGTCTGTCTTTGGTTTGCAGTTTTGGCCGCGAAGGTGTCTGTAGCTTCAATGCAGCAGACTGTGTTTCCGCGGCAAGAGGTCACGGCGAGTGGCTCAGTTTCATCAACGGCAACGACTTCGGCGGCCGTGACGGCTGTTACGGGGTGCCATCTTCATGGCAATGAGCTGTAAGTTGCGCTTCCATAACACGGGTGATCTTTACTAACGCTGAATAGACTATGTATGGCAGGTACAACAGAATATGTCGTTGGAGTTTCTGTGACACAGACTACAGCTCTACCGGCGTCGTACACGGGCTGCCACTCGCACTCGGGAGAACTGTAAGCCTGGAAATTCTGCTCCGATGGCCCTGACTAACAAGATACAGATACTGCATGGATGAAAACGGTGACGATGTCTCACTCGAAATAGAGAGCGCTGAGCATGAACATGAGGAGGAAGAAACGGCCAAGAGCACAGAAGAAGAACTGGACTGTCACTTCCACGCTGGAGTCGAGTGAGTGTTACCTCACACCATAGAGAGTTGAAGCATACTAATGGCGGTAGACACTGTGTATCAAAAGGCGGCAGCGAAACGAGCTCCGGTGCATCGTGTGAGCGCGTGGATCGAGACTACGATAAGAAGCTGCGGATCGGCCTTTTATTCGTTATTTTAGCAACCAGTGCAATTGGTAAGTCACTCTTGCTTGACGACATCTATACAAAGCTAATAACCTCAGGCGTTTTTGGCCCAATCATTCTCGCCTCCATTCTTCCCACTAAACTGGGATCGGTATTTGTTTTATTAAAGCAGTTTGGCACCGGTGTCGTGATTTCAACGGCACTCGTCCATGTCAGTCTCCCGCATATTCCATCGCGATTGGCTTCTAACATGTCTCAGTTACTCACCCACGCTACTCTCATGTTTGAGAGTGAGTGTTTGGGTCAACTAAAGTATGAAGCTACGTCAACGTCCATCATGATGGCTGGAATCTTTGTCTCATTTCTCGTCGAGTACGGCGGCCACCGCTACGTAACTTGGAAAACATCAAGAAGCGAGCAACAACTTGGCGTCACAGAGGCTGCCCGCAAGACAGCTAATGAGATGATTGACATCACCGTCATGGAAGCCGGCATTGTCTTTCACTCTATCTGTACGTCTGCTGTTTTCCTAGACTATGACTCCCACTAATGAATATAGTGATTGGCCTCACTCTCGTGGTTACCGGCGACAGCGCCTTTATGACGCTCTTCATAGTCATCATCTTCCACCAAATGTTTGAAGGCGTCGCCCTCGGCAGCCGTATCGCCGCCCTCGGCACTGGCAAAGCCTCCTCCGCGCTTTCGAATCTCGGCCACCATCACGAACACCACGACAAGCCCGAGGCAGCTACGCACAGCAACAGCATCACTTCCGCAACAGATGGCGGCGTGTCTAAACGCAAGAAGATGGCGCTGGCCACGGCGTTTGCGCTCGTCACGCCGCTGGGTATGGCGATTGGGATTGGCGTGCTGGATCAGTTCAACGGAAACGACAAGTCGACAATCGTGGCCATCGGAACGCTGGATGCCTTCTCGGCAGGCATTCTGATGTGGGTTGGGCTTGTCGAGATGTGGGCTGGTGATTGGGTGCACGGCGAGTTGGCCAACGCTGGACTGATGAAGACGAGCCTCGGCATTTTTGGTCTCGTGTCTGGAATGGCATTGATGAGTCTCCTTGGAAAATGGGCTTAGTTATGCTCTATAGTTAATGAGAAAAAAAAACCGTTGGTCTACTACAATTCGTCATGGGCTGTAATCGGGACCACGTGAACTTCCTCCGCATCCGCCATATTTCCCGCTCTCCATGAATACGTAAACGCCCAGTTCGATCCCGCCGCGCCCACAACACCCTCTGAAGAAACAACCACCAGGCCAGATTGAATCTTGGGAAACTTTTGCAACATCCTCCTGACGGCATCTTCAGCCGCCAGCGTCGGTGTCATGCCGTTTCGCAAGTTCTCTACTGCCTGATAACACGGAAGAAACCGCATCATTAAGTCTCCATCACCAGTGGCGCCACAGCCACCGACATCACCATCCACATATGACCCACTGCCAACAATAGGCCCGTCGCCAACGCGCCCCGGGACTTTGTGCGAGGCGCCGTTGGTAGACGTGGCGGCAGCCATTTCGCCGTTCTCGGCAATGGCAATTACAGAGACCGTGTCGTGAGACCTATCATTGTAATCTCCCCGGCGCTTCATCTGGGACACCGGTAGCGGTGTGTATGGCCCACAAGATGACCGTGAATCGGGAGAAACACCAACACGAAAGTTTGGCTGACACCTTTCTTGTCTCCAGACCTCGCATTTTCCCTGTGACGCATCCGTCGACAGTGTCTCCTCCACAAACCCATGTTCGAGAGCGAACCGTGTGGCCTGATCACCAACAAGAAGCGTGTGCTCGGTGTGATCTAGCACCATTCGTGCCACGCCCACGGCATTCTTGATGCGGCGCAAGCCGGCCACAGCGCCAGCGTTCATCGTCATGCCATCCATAATGAGCGCGTCTAGCGTCGTCTCACAATTCTCGTCGGGCGAACCGCCGTAGCCGACGGTGCCATCACATTGATTGGCTTCACAGGCTGCGGCCCCGGATTGGACAGCGTCGAGAGCCGACGAGGAGGCTTTGAGAGCGAGGAAGGCTGCGTTGGTGGTGGCAGTAAATGAATCGCCCCATGTGTTAATGACCAGAGGAACGTTGGCAGGGAAAGCAGCCTCTGGGAAGAGCGCTAGGAACAACAGACTGTAGATATATAAGGATCTCATGACGAAGTGATTGGCAATTAAGTTGGTTCGTTGAAAAAAAAAGAAATAATTCCAGATATTCAGCCCAATGTCGCCGAAAACTCTTCCCTTTATATATTCAGCTAAACTTCAGTTTTTAACGATTGGGGCGGTGGCGCAGTTGGGAGCGCGTTAGACTGAAGTCGCAAACCTCAGTTCCAATTCTTCGGAAAATCTAAAGGTCACCGGTTCGATCCCGGTTCACCCCACAAACATATCTTTTTGCATTGTGTTTTTTTGGCCTTCATTCTAAAGTTAGGGTTCAGCCTTTTGTCTCGCAGCTTCCCGTGTCTATCACACCATCAGAATGAACCTCTAAAGCTAATGTTGTAAGACTTTAAGCCTAAGAGAAACACACCACATGCCCGTTCGTTAATTGGATAAACGCGTCGCGGCCAATCTCCACTCAAAACCATGCACCCTAGATCTGTCCGAGGGTATTGTTCTTAACTTGACGGGCCGGTTGCCGACTATTGGCTGTTGCGAGCGGCTGGCCCGCAGAAAAAAAGCATATTTCCCCGATTTTGTGGACTGTTTCTCTTATTCCGCACTGGAACAGCACAAGCTCCACATCTTCCATCTGCTTCAATGACGGGTAGCTGTAACTTCAAGCCTTGCATTTTTTCCCTTTCATATCTACCTCGTCTGCCTTTCTTCCTCTTTTGCTCGCAATTTAATGCGCACATATCGACGGTTGTCCCTGATCGTCCCTCAATTTTTTGTCTTCATATCTGCTTTGATTCTACTTCCGGTCTCTTTTTACAATCATTTAGCATTACTTGTACACATCGCATCGCATCAAACACTTGAATCCGATACCGCTTAGTTCACCGTCAATTCAATCCATCTTCCAATCGACTCTGTCAGCATTCATCGCCTCAATCTCGGTCTTCTAGCTCGCCAATCAAAGACTTCTGCATATTCGCATTTCTCGTGCGTTGCCTTGGCTGCACGCATTCCCACCGCCAGTTCTCATGAGACGAGGCGAAAAAATCTAGCTCGCTATAGCAACCTTCAGCACGACAAACTCCCACAATATTTACACTTCTCCTACAGCTTAGTGCGCATCTAGCACTGGCTTTGGTCAGCTACTGTCGTTACAAAAAAAAAAAAAACTCCTTTTTGCAACTTTTATTGGAAGCAGCAAACTGCCAAAAACTATATAAATTAGGCGTCCACACCTTCGAAATGCCGACCATTGAGGTCTCCCCTGATAACGCGATTGGCCTCCAAGACGTCGCCAACGCGCTCTTAAAGGCCAAGCGTATCGTAGTTGTTACCGGGGCGGGAATCAGCACTAATTCGGGGATTCCGGTAGGTCTATGAGCTTCTACGAAACATCATCCAGCCTAACGTCGCTTCTACAGGATTTCCGCTCTGAAAATGGCCTCTATTCGCTCATCCAAGCCCAGTTCGATGCTGCAGCACGCGAAGATCCAAAGACCGACGACTTTCCCAACACACAGCCCAGAAAACGTCAACGTTTGAGCGACGGCGGCTCCAGTTCGCGTCTCAACTCCAACCGGACGAGTCTCGAGCCCGAACGCGAATCGCCAGTAACTTCCGAATGCGCTAGTGCCTCCCGCCAAAAATCACCACTCGAGAGTACCGAAGAGAAGCCTATGCCATTCACGCCAAACCCCAAGAAGGGCGGTCCTCTAGCGCGAGTGTCCTTGGGGGCGTTCTCACTGGTGTCTTCACCGTTGTCCTCACCGCCATCTGGTGCCTGGGATCAGTACGAGGACTTTACAGAATTCGAGCTTCAGGAGGTGGAAGACCAAGAAGCAGCACAACAGTATTCGCAAACTCTCTCGCGAACACTACCTAACATCAAGGGCAAGGACTTGTTTGATGCACAGATTTGGTCAGACCCTTTACGAACCTCGGTCTTTTACACCTTTGCGACAACCCTCCGCCAAAAGGTGCGTGATGCGCGTCCAACGCCATCCCATCACTTCATCAGCCACCTCCGGGACCGGGGGAAACTTGTTCGCTGTTACACTCAAAACATTGACATGATTGAGGAAAAGGTTGGCTTAACTACTCAGCTTTCTCTTGGCCCTGGATCACGCAGCCGGTTTACGCGAAAGTCTACATTGCAGAGAGCCGAAAGCATGGCCATGCAAACCTCCCACGACGCCAACGATTCTGAAGGCGAACTTCAGGTCTCCATGTCTCAACCGATACCAACCCTAGCGAAAGTTCAGTCTGAAGGGCCTACTGAAGACTCTCAGACCGACAGCGCAGACGGCGATGATTCAGACAAGGCTAAAGCTGCGAGCCGGCAATTACCAACTCCCGGTGTTGAGTGTGTGTACCTTCATGGGTCCCTTCAGTACTTACGCTGCTTCCTCTGTGGCAAGGTCTGCGAATGGGATTCTATGGAGGCCAATACAATTGCTGGAGCGCAACCAGACTGCCCCCATTGTGCTGGCGCTACAGAGGCGAGGCTTGAGCAAGGCAAGCGGCCTCTTGGAATCGGAAAGCTGCGTCCGGATATTGTCTTGTACGGCGAAGAACACCCGCACTCACACATGATATCACCTATTGTGACGAGCGATTTGGGCGTTGCGCCCGACATGATGATTATTATGGGAACCTCCCTTCGTGTTCACGGACTCAAGGTTATGGTCCGCGAGTTTGCCAAGGCGGTTCACAACAAAGGCGGCCATGTCATCTTTGTCAATTTTACCAAACCCCCTGAGAGTATCTGGGGCGACATTATTGACTATTGGGTGTCTTGGGACTGTGACACCTGGGTCAGCGATATGAAGGAACGTATCCCACTACTATGGGTTCCTGTTGGGGAAGAAGATGAGTGGAAACGGAAGCAGCGCGAAGCTACCAAAGCTGCCGTTTTGGAAGCAAAGGCTGCGGAAAGAGAAGCAAAGGCCGAGGCTAAAGCTGCTGACAAGGAAGCAAAGGCCGAAGCAAAGGCGGCTGCAAAAGCACTTGAGAAGGCGGCGAAAGAAGAGGCAAAGGCTTCGGAAAAGGAGGCAAAACTCAAGGCTAGAGAGGCTGAGAAAAAGGCCAAGGAAGATGCAAAGGCTGCTTTGAAAGCTGCAACGCTCGGGGCCAAAGCCACCAAGCAGCAAAAGGCGAGAAAGTCCGATGAGCCATCTGCCCCGAGAACTAGCCAGGAAGAATCGGATGTGTCCATGGCAGACACCCCTACGATGGACGCCACCCCTTCTGCCGATACGTCAGCAATGTCTTTGGATACACCGGCTATTTCCCAGGTCGTTGACACTTCTGCCCCTGACCAAGAAGCAAAGCCTAAGCGCGTAAGACGCAAGCCTCTTCCGGACGGCCCGATTTCTTGTGTGGATGCCACATCACAAGTTCCGGCTGCTGAATCGTTTGCCTTAGGCAGCTTAGAACCACCCGCTGCTTCTAACGAGGGACGCACCCGCGTTAAAGCCAATGCCCCATCAAAGAAGAGTAATGCCAAGGCCAATGCCCCATCAAAGAAGAACAATGTCAAGACTGAGACGGCGGACGATGCAGGGGACTCTACACTTGCTGATTCCAGTATACTTACGATTGCGTCTGTGTTTCAGCCTGAGCTCAGCATACCTCAATGTCTAGTCATGATGCGCCGTCCGCCGCCCTTGTCAGAGGTTTACGGTATCGAAAACCGTGGGCCTCCTACTCTTGGAGAGGCTAAGAAGGCGCTGGACGAAAACTCTGCGGTCAAGGCCGGCGTCGGTCTTGCGCCTGCTGTCGAGCCTTTGGCCTTGGTTAAGCCACCTAAGCCCAGAGGCAGAAAGCGCAAAATTCAGGACTCAAGTACTGTTGGACCAGGTCAAAACGTGTCTAGCGCCTCTCATACAGTCAAGGCTTCGCCAGTCAATACGCTTGGTGCTCCCAATATGACACCGCGCCGGCGTCTTTCTGACGCCTTTGGCTTTGGCATAGGAATATCTCCATCGCACCGCGTTGGCCCCAGTCCAGGCTCACAGGCAATGTCATGGAAACAGGATCCATTCTTCTTTCAGGGTGCTCTTGTCAGCTCAATGAATGCTAGACGCCCATCAATCAGCAGAACACGTCGGGAATCAATTGACGCCATGTTGAATGTGCGTCCAGCCCCGCTAATGTCCCAAGATTTTTTCCAGGATATCCGTCCTACTATTGAAAAGGATGAGATGGAAGAGGAACGCGATGAGTACCCAGAGCCAGAGCTTCCCACGCCGGTTGCAGAGCAAAATCCTGGAAGCCAGTCATGGGGCCCCGACGATCAGCTGAATCTAGAGTCTGAGGCTGGCGAGTTGTCGGAGTATAAGCAGACTTTGGTTGAGCATGAGCGCTTGTCTGAGCTGGCGGGTGACATGATAACCTCAGATCAGGTATTGAATGGTTCAGCTCTTGAAGGGACGGAAATTTCTGGCTTCCAGATACCTTCCAAGGAGCCTAGAAAGAAGAAGTTGTCGGCAACTGCTCTGGCACGCGAAAACTTGCCGCCCCCTTTGCTGACGCGGTCACGAGCAAAGGCCAAAGCCAGTGAGAACAAGCGAGTGCTCAGGAGTCAGGGTGGACAGAAATAGTTGGACTCTGGTTACAAGATAGGAACTTGAGAAGCCTCATCTGATAATACTAGATGAGAGTGGATGGATTTTACATTAACGAGATGATTCATGACATGACGATAAACAAGCAAGGCGCCCTGAAGGGGCAGCATGCTACCAGATTCGACCAGTTAATTGCGACGCGTCAAGATGGAGCAAAGAAAAAGCGATTATTGATTTATAGACTCAAGAAAATAATACGTCAGGTAATCTTTGGTGACATTGATCCGCCCATATTGCTGACTCAACCAGCTAATAACAAACCAAACTCCAGTGACCAGAATCCCAGCAAACCAAAACAAGACAAAGGAAAGACGGCAAATAGTAGTAAAATACAAAGGAGACCTTGAAAGAAAGACAAACGAAGCAATGGTTAATACGTGGGAGGTGGCCTTTTGACGCTGTGCTGCCCGCTCCTCTCCTGACCACCCGGCTTGATATAGTGTGCCAAAGCCTGGCCAAAGCCCTTTCTCTTCTCCGTGCGAGGCTTCTGCTTGGGCGTCTGAAGCTGGACGGACTTGGCCGCAGCCGGCAACGCAGGCGTTTGCACAGGTGCCGGCGCCATGGACGGGACCACACGCGTTCGCGGTCGGCGCTCGGGTGCTCTCTTGCTGGCTAGTTGCAACGCCAGACTGCTGCTCTTGTGCATGACGCTGACGACAGCGGTTTGTCGTCTACAGAGGGCTCAGCTACGGCGTTTGTCGGTAGGGGGGGCGGCGCGTACGACAAAGGCAGTGGAGTGTGAGAAGATGTGGCGCAGCTGCGCTGATCGGGGGCCGTGTAAAGCGGCTCGGGGGTTGGCTTGTCGGCGGCCAGAGCATCAGAGGCCAAGATGTCTTGGGTTGAGGAGAAAGCAGGAGATGTGGGCTGCGACGGCAGCAGGACAACGGTGTCGCGACAGGCGTGCTGAGGGAGCCATGAGCCGTTGGATTTGATGGAGGCGTGGGTGGAGGGTGCGGTGGAGATGGAGGAGGTGAGAGAAAGTTATTGGAGGCGTTGGGTAGACCAGAAGCGTTCGCGGAGAGTGCGCGAGGAGGCATTGGTGGAGGCGGTGGAGGCGGTGGAGGTGACAGAGGGCCGGCGCAGGACGCGGTCCACGATGGAGCGCTCCTTGGGTAGGCTTTCAATCATTCTAGGCGATGTGTATGAGGGCTTAGATAAGAAGAGGCAATAGTCCAATGGGTATAGAAAGTGGTAGACAGTATATGCAAGCGGACCGAAAGGGAGCACCCAGGTCTTTATACGCAAGTGACCAAGGAGGAAGTCAACGCCCATGCCCACTTCCAAAGGCCCTGAGTCTCACCGTACATACAGACAGCAACTATGCACCATATTGGGCGGACGCCAGCATTCCAATAACATTTAGTCTCCGGCGAAGTACTCTCGATTCCGTCGCTTCTTGTTACTGTAATCTGCAGTCGGACTGTAACGCAGCAACACAACAGACAGGGAAGGGCCCCTGTTCAGTATGCCAGCCGGGGGTTTCCTTGGAACATTTTAGAGGTAGACGGCTGCATAGAAGGGTGTATAACAGGTTGGCATACGGGTATAGAAGGGCGTATAACAGGATGGCTTATGGAAAAGCCAGGCTAGGGATGAAATTTGTGTCTGGAAACGGACGGGTGAGAATGACCTGAAGATTGTAGACACGGGCCAGGGAAAGAGGGGAAATTGGCACAGCGGCCTAGAAGCCCAGTGAAGAGTCTGTTTTTGATTGCTTGCCCATGATTTCTTACTCCATCCCTAGATGTCCGCTCTAGATCAGTCAGCCGTCCGTAGAGTAATGTTCTAATATACGACATGATAAGTGGCACGCAAAGGCCCTGATCCCCCACTGCGCAGCCCTTGTTTCTGGAGCGGGTGGCTGCTTCACGTGCCATAGTCGCCTGACAGGATCTACGTCCTAGCAATGAACAAAAAGTCTATTCTTACAGCGGAGCATGTATATTTTGCGTTTTCAAAATGCGTTTTGGCGGCCCGGTGCTGTAAGCCGCACTATATATGAAGCCGGCAATAGCGCCACCCCGTCTTACTTTGTACATGGATTAACAATCATCCACTGCCTAGGCTTTTCTGAATCAACAGAGGCGCTCACCAAAGAATAAAAAAGAGCAACATGTGAGAATTGCATCACCAGGCGGGCGCGCTAGGCCGGACGCGCTAGGCCGGACGCGGCGACAGTGAAGAGAGAGTCTGGCCAAAAAGACTAAAGGCTGTTGATATGTGCTAGGCATGTCTTGTAGTTCTATGCAGCAGGCCATAGAAACACACATGGAAGCAGAGCTTTGGACAAGATATAAAGTCTTTACAGAGCTCCTGGTCTGTCAAGGAGTATCCCGTTATAGCCTTGAAGCCTTTTTGCTTCTAGGGTACTAGTCTGTCAAAAGCTATTGGCCATGCCTCATTCCTGGCGCTCCTACTGGATTGCTGGAGCTGTATTACGGGCATAACCAGGCTTGCATCCCTTGGAGAGTATTAATAGTGGCTCGAGAGATGTTCAAGTGGCTTTCATAGATGAACAACATACAATGTTCAGAGTGTCTCTGGACAGCCAAGCTAAGCCAAGCTAGGAACCTATTTGTGTTGTTACACTTTGTGCATTTGTACCGAAAATGCTGCCGTCGTCACAAAGCCAAGCTATAAGGAGAGAGCTATCACATTTTAGGAGTGATGAAGCTAAGCCCAGCGTCTCTTCCCCCCGCCAGATTCCAACTCCTCTCAATGTACATACAACTGAGACATGAGCTCGATATCACTCAACAATATACTAGACGTCTTCTGGGCTGAATGCAGCTTGGGAACTGGCCCGGACTGGCCAAGACAGATATACTTGGTACATTCTCAAAGACGAAGACACAGTTGATAAGCAGTATACTTGATATAAAAAAAAACATGATAACGATAATGCTAAAGAGTGTCTAGTTCATCAAAATGAAGAAAATCAAATGCCAAATGCCAAAAGGAATGTGTACGGTACAGTGAAAGCAGAGTGTCGTGATAGTAAAACAGGCCGACCAAACGGTGGCAGAGAAAAAGCAAAGAAACAAACAAAGTTAAACCCCCATAAACAGGGCCACCACAACCACCACTCCCAGTGCAAACGAACTGCTCGCCTGACTCCGGTCTGCTCCCGAGCTCGAACTCGAACTCGAACTCGACCCTCCGCTCGTCGTCAGATCCGTGTGCGACCGGCCCACAGGATCCGTTACATTGTTCAGCGAATCCGCCGTGTCCATGCTCGGCCCGCGGTTCCAAAAGTCCACTAGGAAAAACACGGGCTGCTGGCCATACTCCTCCTTGCACGTGTCGGCATGCTTGCCCAGTGCGCCCGTCTCGCTTGTGCTTGGGCTGTTGGTCGAGTCAATGTCGTCCTCGTTGGGCACGTCGATTGTGTACGACAGTAGCGTGTACTGCTTGTACATGAAGTGGTTGACTAGCGGTAGCATGCCCGATGAGATGGCGTCTTCGGCTGTGGAAATGCCCGAGGGTCGGTTGATGGTGCAGTTGAAGCCCGACGCCGAGGTCACTTGGTAAGCCGTCTCGAACATGTACGTCCACTCGTCCAACAAGTACGGGTACGAAGAGTCATAGTCGAGTGCCGCAATAAACGTGACCAGCCGCGTGTCAGCCTCAATCATTGTGCGTAGCGTGGGCCAGTCGGTAGTTGCCGACGTGCTTTCCGGCGTGTACCCGTAGTCAGAGATACCCGAGGACTCAAACACGGTGCCAAAAGCCGCAGCATCGACATCGTCCGAGTTGACAATCAACAGTGTAACAACGTCATTCGTGTTGTCATCCATCCAGTCCTTGATCTCGCTCAGCCAGCTCTCCAGCGTGCCTGCGTCGAGAATCGAGCAGCTCGTGTGGCACATGCGCAGTGTGCTGTTTTCCTGATGCACCTGGATCTGCAGCATTCGAATTCCAGCATCCAGAGCCCACGTAGCATTGTAGAATTGCGTGCCGGCAACTGAGTAGCTCGTGGCCGCGTCGCGCAGGAACGAGCTGTCGTGGGCGCCCATGTGCGTCATGGCGTTGTACTTGGTATCGCACAGGCTGTATGCGTTGTTACAGGCAATGGAGCTGGTCGACGACGAGGCCGAGGCGGTTGATGTTGAGGTGCTGGTTGACGTGGCGTCGGCGGTGGCACGCGTGGAAAGTACGGTGGAGACGGAGGTTACGGCGCCCGAGTTGCCGGAGCCCATCTGCCGGGGCACTCTGGCCGCAAAAGACGGTGTGACTGCTGAAAGCAGCAGAAAAAGTGTTGAAGAGAAGCGCATTGTGTTGTTTATAGTGAATGTATGCGTGGTGTATGAGTGGATGTATGCGTGGTGTATGAGTGGATGTATGCGTGATGTACAAGTGGATGTATGCGTGATGTACAAGTGAATGTATGCGTGATGTACAAGTGAATGTATGCGTGGTGAACAAGTGAATAGAGCCAAACTATATGGCCACGATATAAGAGACAAAGACTGTGAGATAGTCTGGAGAGAAAAGGAAAGAAGACTTACACTCATCTCAGGGGAGACGCCGCCTTTTTCTTTCCCTTTTCTAACCCTGCCCGGCTTTGTACGTATGCATTGTCATCTTTGTTTCTTTCTTTTCTCTGACCCAGATAAGCCTCGTCATGTTTGTTTCCAATCTTGCCATTTCTTCTTTCCCCGGCCGTCGATCTCACTTGCTCTATTAGCTTGGCTATTGGCTTATACCTTTTTTCTGCAGGCCCTGTAGACATGGAACCGGGACTTGCAAAGCCTAAACAACTACTCAGTAGAAAGCATAGTCTGGAGTCGGATGACGCGGACCCCTGTGAAACCCAGCCATGGAAGGATAACTTACACGTACGCCAGGCCTATGGCGGAGCAGGGCAGTGCATTTCACTTGGCTTCTACCCAAAAGAATACCACTCACCCGCAGTAGTTTTACGAGTTTCACCTGCCGCAGCATCAGGCTGTCGTTTGTTCTCCTCCGTAACAACACAAACGCCGCTGTCCCCATCCGCGGCTTCCGCTCTGCTCTGTAGCTCATCGCTCTAAAAATACGTAGTCAGAATGGCTGATCTGCATATACGCAGCATTGCATCGTGCAGAGCATCTGCAGCTCCCAAAAGCAGCCATGCATTCTCCTGCTTATCCTGCTGACTTACATCGTGACAAACGACAGTCTCCCCCTTTGCACAGAAATTGCGGCAGGGCAACGTCAACAAATTGAGTCGGCCAGGGTTCAAATTAGCCCAAGAGAAAACAGCCTTGATAAAACAAGAACCAGACAAAACAGCCTTGACACCCTCGTTCGTTTGTTTGCATAGCTTAAAAAATCTAAGCTCCGGCGCTTTGTCTGCCTGTTGCTTTCCCACTTCTCCTTTCTTCATGCCTGACTTGCAAATCTTCCTTATCCCACCCGGCATCGTTGTTCCGCTTCCGACTCGGCATTGTCTGATCTCTATTTGTTTTTTTCCTTATTCTTGTAATTTTCAATCTCGGCTTGGCTGTATTTCCTTCCCTGTTGAGTTTTTTGGGTTCTTTGATTCCCCATTGGTTTCGGGCAGTGCAAAAAAACAAAACAGAAACATGCGGAATATCATTGATGTAGATGTAGAGCTAAGCCTCGTCGTCTAAAGAATCCGTGGAAAAAGGCATGCGCGTCCTCGAGTCCAGATCTAGACCCCACTCGCCCATCCTTATTTGCTGCGCTAGCTTTAACCCTAGGAAATAGGGTTATTGATTGATTGATTGTATTTTTTAACGTCTACCGATTCCGCAGGGGAATATACG